>VJMH01006489.1:0-18626 GCA_009835185.1 Aphanomyces stellatus | reverse complement strand
GTTTACGGCTTGTGTCGTTTTGTGCATCATGATGTCGCAGTTTTTATGGGACGCCTCTTGGACGACACGGGGCCACTACGTCGATTGCTGTTTCTGGATAAGCACTCACTTCTGATTTCTTCCACCGGCGCCCCCATATCCAGCTCGGATATCCATCCCCAAGCTCCACATGAAGCTCTCCACCACACGCACGACGACATTCCTCAGCTGTCCAGAAGATTTTCTCTCTCGCTGCCGCAGTCTTGTTCGACGGCCCAACACACATTCTCTCTCTACGCCGTTGACCTTGTCAAGCCAATCGCCGATCTCAAGTTGACGCAACTGCCGAGCCCTCTTCTTCCATAATCACGACATTGCCCAATATACACAATGGAGCCAGACGCGAAGGGCGACTGACTCTTGGAAGATGACCCCAAATGCACGCTCGGTTGAGTTAATACAGGACATCTCGAATATAAAATAATTGATGCAGTCTATGAAAATGTTTGATTGCGTCTGGGTATTTGACAATATATCATTGGGCATTTCAAAACTATATCAATTAAATTGTACTTGCTATTACGCAGCAACAACATCGCTGTTTACAACCACTTTAGGCATGGCTTCGTAAAGTTTCGTGAGACCAGATCCCTTCATCGTTGTCTTCAGCTTCGGCAAGAGGTACTGGAGGCCTCTGAGCGACCTCGCTGGGTCAATAGAAAGACATTTCGACAGAATTTTCTTCTTTCGGCCACTCAAATCCGCTGCATCGATTCTCGATTGGAACGCGAGGCAATCGTTTTCAGAATATCAGCATCGGCAATACTGATAATTTCCTTCATGTCACCTGGTTTGACAATAGATGGAGGACGAGAACAGCCGCACACCAAACGTCAAATGCTTTTGAAGCATGCAGTTCCGTTGAATGATTATACTTGGCCATTTCTGGTGGGCAGTATTGCTCTGTGCAATTTTTGGTCATTGGTGTGCCCAATTTGGCCGTGTTGTCAAAGTCAATCAGCTTGTACCCCACCTCATGACCAAAATAACCCATATTTTCAAGCTTGATATCGCCGTGGATATAACCGAGGTCGTGGAATACGCCAATCTTGACGGGTCCCCATGCTTCGCACTTGACAGTGTGTCGCAAGACGTGAACGACTTGCTCTTTGCTTGAACGATGGATTTCATCCAAAAACGTAATTTCTTGTTGCTGCTGTGTCAGCTTGGCACCAAATCTTCGTGTGGCTTTGCTGTATGTTTGACTCGAAAGATGCTGTGATTGCTTGACGCAATGACTTCAGCACACAAGGCAAAGTTGTAGATGACGTGAAGCCTTCAAAAGAGCAACCAAAGCTGTTCCCATGCGCGCATCATCCATGAACTCTGGCGATTTCGACAAATCTGATAGAGTAGCAAGGCTTTCATTAGTCTTGTTTGCTTGCGATCAACGCACTTGGAGCCGAAAGACGGAGTTGAGAAAAATGTTGTCTGTGAGCAATCCGACTGTGCGAGTATTCAAGCAAGCCTGGAAATTATGGTGCAACCAAATGCGCAGATTAAATCATCCATGCGTGGCGGCGACATAGAAGCTGGAACATGCGTCACCTCAATCATTCGTCGGTCTGCGAGGTGCTTATATCAACTTTCTTGGTGCCGCTGAATGCTTTGAAACTTTTGAACAAAATCAATGTCACCCAAAAACTCCAAGGTCGAGGAATTTCGCGCCAACTTGGCGTCCAAAATAGTGGAATTGAAGAGTCCGTGTTTGAACATGTTCGGGGCCACGTTCTCGTTCACCATCAGAGTTCAAGAGTTAAAGTGGGGCCAGTTCGAAACGACATTGGGCGCACTTGCATCACAAAAACATTCCACTCCCCATGCTTGTCAGATGAGTTATTTATTACCCAGCATTCAAGCCCAACCACCAAGTGTCTTATAGTATACCTGCGGAGCAACGTTGTCCAAGACATTGGACGTCTAATTGCACACCAGATCCCATTCTACGACTAAGTGGAACTCAATAACGTACGGCGCGAGTACTTCGATGTGGTGTGTGCTATTTCAAACCCCACACCACTTTAGTCAAACCAATATCTTGTGACCGCTTGGGGTGATTTCTTATCCCGTGGCCAACAGAGACTAAGGTAGCCCTAGAAAAGCTCTGTTAAGTGCAGATGTGTCACCGTGGTACGACTTGGGCCGCGGCATCCTCTTTGGCTGCCTTGAATACACCTCCTTCACGTGTCGTAAGATCATTTGACACAAGGAAATGCGGCGCACGGGATCCTTTGATATTTAACCGTGTGTGCTGGGTTAAATATATACACCTCGTATCGAAACCAATTGACAGTCCTGCGAGAAGGACACGACGCATACCATAGTATTGTGGATCAAGTGAGAGCTCGTGCATTTTAAAAACCAACAACCTCGACGCCCAATGGTAACTGGCAGCCCCATCTCGGTTGACGCCAGTAAAGAAAATTTAATTGTTTTGATCAGCCCAAGAGCAATTCCATTTACGTAGCTGTGCAAGACAAAGGCCCAAGCGACGCGAATATATTGGGCATTGATTTATTGTTTGCCAATGATTGGATGTATCCCTCCTGTGTTCAACTTCTATGCGTCTCCCGTTTTGTATTGCTGATACTTTCCACGACCTACTTGTACACTATATATTGGACGCTGCTCTTCCAATGCGGTTGGCAAATCGACATTGACTATCGTACTCGAGCTTGAATTGCATTGTGTGGTCAACCCGACCCGTCAAGAAAGAGACACAGCGAATGTTTGTTGAAGTTTGAAGCATCAACGACTCCCAAATCCTGAATCCACAAAACCGCATCGGTGCAAGTAATCACAATTTTGTTGCAATATATTTGAATATAACCAAGCAACGAATCCCTGGTTGAAAATACTTTGAAGATTTCGACGCATCTACCTGAAGCGATGTGATCGACTTTTTCAATATTTTTTGCCTCAGTTTTTGTGAAGCAAAACATCCAACAATGTGGTGAAGTTTGTTGCTTTACTCGTTTCAGTCGGTTATGGGCAGCGCCTCGATCAATGGGTTTCAACTCCGCGTGGAAAGTGATTTGATTTCGAGCGTGTTTCACTTCATAGTCAATGTTATTTGACTCTATTCCTCGTGTTTGCAGTTAATCCGTAGTAGATACTGACTTGATAATCCAAAGAATGGATGTCATAAGTGACTTGATATTGTGGCGCCCTAGGTGGTCAAAAACGTTACCATACGCTCTCCACACGTACAAACTTGAAATCGGGATCAATATTTGGCCCTGGCTTTCACATCTTCGGCTTCCAAATGACTTTCGATCCTCGCACAAAGTTCCTGTACTACTGTACTCATTTTGCATTCTCATCCACCAGATGACAATCATATGCCAACCGTTTCGAAGTCCAAAATCTGAACTCGTGGGTCCAATGAAATCTCCTTCAACAAGTATTACGTGACGTCTTCGTAGTAAATACTTAGTACTCCAAAGAAGTATGAAAGGACAAGTCTTGCTTTCTTAGAGGTGGAGAATCAATATATGTTGCGGTGGCCTACAGTACATCCGGTAGATTAACATACGGTTCATCGTGACAGAAATAGTAGACGAAATCGCTCAAATTAGTCTATTTAGTTCGGATTACCCAAAAAGTTGAATCAAAAGGAACACCACCAGCGAGAAATTCAAACTCATGCATGAACTAGGACACAAATTTTTCGAAGTCCAAAGATAATCTGTTTCGACGAATAATGGAATTCTTGAGCGACGCGGCCACCCACCCCATCCTTCATCTGTGCCACCTTGCCTTTGTGCCATCGTTTGCAAAAATGGGAGGCGGAGACACACTGACGAATGCGGCGCCGGCGCCTCTGTCCAATGAACTTACTCAACTCCCAGAGCTCTTCAATCGGGACATCGCCGGCGACCTTTACACTGCCTGGAGACTGTGAATTTGTGACCATTTTGCAAGACATTAAAGCAAACCCCAGTCGTTTTGAGCTGCACAAGTTCGACCCTCGTGTGGTGCGGGCGACGACAGTGCTCCAATGTCTCCCTCTTGTCCATGGAGGCTGTCACTAGCGCCTTTGATCCACTTTTGTCGATATCTCGACTTGCAACAAACCCAGCCACGGTTCCCTTGCTTCAAGCCTATGATTTCTTCCTGGCTGCAAAGATGGGATGGCCAGATTGTTTTACTGGGACAGACAAAAGCACATAGTCGCCCCAGAGTAGCCATGAACAAACATTGTACACCAGAATATTGCCCGCCAGAAATGGCCAAGTTCAAAATGGACGCTCAACTGCACCCGTTTTTTCTGACACGTCTTATGATGTTTGGTGCACCGCAGTGCTCATCTTAAATATTATATTCCGAAGGCGGAACGCTGCTCGAGTTTGCCCAAATGAAAAACGACGAAATTTTGGCGGCGATTGCAGTACCAGATTTTAATTTCAAGCGAAGTTTAAACGCCATTGTTTTGAAGGATCAACAAAAGGAGTGCCTAGTCAGGTGTCTTGAAGTGAACCCAGCCAACCGAGGCTCGCTTCGGGACTTTTTTGCTTTGCTTCCTGTTACGGTCACTGCTACGACGAAGAACAAAACAACTGCAGATTTGGAAGGCTTGATGGAAGAAATTCAAGATTGAAAGCACGGTTAAAAGCTCTACATATGGACGTGAACAACCATGGCGAGAAGACGAATGAGATAAAGGATCTCCAATTGGCTTCTCTCAACAAGATCATTAAAACCAAGCATGTGCTGTTGAAGGGAATCTACGACGCCACAGAAGTGACTGTGCCCACTTCATTCATTGTTTAGCCTTAGATTTTGGCAAATCAAGACCAAATCAGCCCCGAAACGAACCCAGAAGTGTTGAAAAGAACGGTGGATTATTTTACAAGTATCAAGGAAATTGGTACCCTCATCCTAAACGCAGCGAAAAAAATATCCAGTCGACGCAATAAAAGTACTTTTTGGTGAGCAATTTGGACAAGGCCAGCCGTTGTATTTCTATTTGATCGACGAACTCACTGGCAAGCCTGTGGAAGGCGGCGTGTATCCAATTAAAATTGACGTGGCGGCGAAGGATTGCATGACATTCATGGCAATGAACATGCACCTCATCCAGGGCGGCATTCAATTTCTCAAGGTGGCTAATTCGGCCGCTGGCATGTTGTCCATGTTTGGAATTCCCAGTGTTGACAAAGAAACGATGCACATGATCGAAGGCTTGATGGAATTCCCCGCCAATTCTGTTCAAACTTTCCAAGTTGTCGAAAAAGCTCTTAGCGGGGAATCGGCCAATGAAGTTGAAGGCTCGTCGCTTCGTGAGCTTAAACAATTCTTTGAAGTCCATGACCCAACTCAATCATTTTCGGGACTCAAACGCGTTGGCGGGGAAGATGGCAAGGCAGTCTGGACCTGCGAAGGAGAAACTTATTGATCAAGAATTTCTTTTCGCGCAGTTTGCATTTTGTATGAAAAATATATCAAAACAGATTTCCACATTGGACGTTTATATATTTCTCTTTGCCGATATTATCTTAGTTTCGTTGCGACTTCTTATCGGTACAATATTTCGTCAGAACTCACAATTATGCATGCATCACAAGAACGATTTTAGAATCAGCTGGAATTCAAATGCGCGCTGATATCTCAAGCCTGTTGTGAATGTTTCAGTTCTGGGGATATTGTCGTATCTCGAAATATAATTGTGGAAAACAAAGATTAAACTCAAGAACAACTGCAACTATCAAGTCGAGAACTTTAAAAAGTTCTCGACTTGATAGTTTGTACTTTTGTTGCAATTGTGGATTAATATTCAACATCAACAATTCCTATGGTTTCAAAATACGTCACATCGATTTCTACAGGTATATTTGTGTATTGCCTCCATCACTGGCGACTGCTTTCAGCACACTCGCTGAATTCGAATTCCGTTGCAAGAATACAAGTGATACGCTCGTATGTGGGACGATTGCTTTAAAATTAGGCTTTATATAACAAAGCATTTAAGAATGCTTAAGCTGAATACAAAAAATGTTATAATATCATCAGGTTCGTTAGTCCAAGGTGTTTGTTTACCTTTTGCGTTGAAGTCTCAGCAACAACTGAAGAGTTATATCTTTCAAACCTGAACGTTCCACGTTCGTTGTAATAAGTTGAATGGGACGATTACTTCCTTCGCGATTACTCGAGTATATGAATTTTAGCGCCATCCTGCATTTTACAATGACCTCTTTTTAGAAAGTGTATTCTGACATTAAACTGTTGGAATTGCATGTTCGCAATAAATTTCATATCATTCATACTGTGAATTCAAAATTAATTTCATAAAAGTTGTATTGAACAGAACATGAATATGCTGGATACTCTGCAGCATGAAAACATGAAAATGCAATTACAGTGCAGTTATAACCTAACATGCGAGTAACGAAAAAAATCGTCCTTGCTCAGGTTGGAAAATGGGCTCCTTGGACGAAAGCAGAATATCAAAATGGAATTCTAATATTATAATATTTGTGGTACTGTACACAACTCGTGAAACAATTTGAAATTATTACAATTCAAAACTTGCCATGCTTTGAAAGGCATCGTGATTGCCTCGAAAATATTTCATGCTCTAATGTACTGATTTAGATCCAAGAACCTCCTATCTGCACAGAGAAGGTAAATGAAGGGGTCGAGTATTAGTCGTACTTACGATTCTAAGTTAATGATTTTGAGAAAGGCCGTACAAGCAATTTTACTTTCAAACCTGGAAGAATATGTCTTGTGTACAGAAATACAATAGCCTAACTTGCATTTAGCCCAACTTGAAACGAGGACATTACACAATATTTCACGTTGTCCAGTACTCCTTCTCAAAATAATGACTTTGGCTTCCACGTTACGTACAATTTCAGAAGTGGAGTACTGGACACGATCATGTTCTGTCAAAACTGACGTAATTCGGTTCGTTATGATGTGATACTCTTGCACATAATTACTGTTTCAAAGTAAGATGACTCCATTTACATTAACTGCGATGATAAATCTTTAATAATCTCTGAGCCACAAGTTTATTGTAATATTTGCTCGTGATCCAGAGTCGAGGATATGCCAATTGGAGCAGTAAGTCCGAAGAACAGAAAAGCACACTTCTATTGAACTTTACTAGGCTGTAAACACAACAAATGCACAATGAAACATACATGATATTCAATATTAATTGGCTTCTTTGCAAAATCACTTCGCCTGTCGAGTCGATATTTATTTGGAGGGGAAATGAATTTCAAATAAATATTGAGGTGACGCGATGCAAACACTTGGACTGGGTAAACCGGTTCCCTGCGTAGAGCACATTTAAATACCGGGAAATTTAAACAGAATTGTCAGGGAAATCCAGCAAGCCTTGGATCTTGTTGATCAACCATTTTCCTTCCTCGCTTTCGTCACACACACATGGATAAAATGTTCAGAGGTCAATTTCCACTTTGAGTAAGATCTTATCTGGCTGCTGTGCATTTTTATAGCCATTAAAATAATGCATTCACCTAAGCCCACATCAATACGAATGGAATATGACAGTGGCATAATGCATTCTTCTTGATTTCTGCCTACAAAACTCATAAATAGTATTTTTCCACTAACAGCCGCCTGGCCATGTCATTTTATTCAAGATTTCACAGTGCAGTGCCGAAAAATATTGTTGCTTAAAACTATTAGCCGAAATAATGTCGCTTAAAACTAGTATTGACGGGAATATTGAAGTTCTTGGAAGATCTCCCACACATGCAACAACTCTACTGAGTCCAGATTCCGCCTGAAGCAAAACTTGGGTCCATAAACCCCATAATCAACGTCCCTAAGTAAAACCGAAAACAAGTCGCCGTCCCAAAATGTTCGAGTTAACTTTGAGGCAAAAAAAGAAGGCCACGTGCGCGGAATTGATTTCATGGCCCAACTTGAATTTCGTATGTGTGCACATTTTGATCTTGCGAGGCTTGAACATCCGTTTCGGTAGTTTTGTCCCATACTCAAATCGATCAATGTGACTGATTGTCATCGAACTTGATGAAATTAGTGCATAATGCATTATGCCTTTGAATTTGAACTTATCGTAACGTAACACTGGTATTTGACGGCGATGAGCGAAATGGAACTGTTGGCCGTAAGAATAGACAATCATGTTTGTTTCATGTTTGCTGCTATCGGTCGATGATGACGCAATCGAAACAACAATCACAAGAAGAGTATTGGCCAAGACGATGCAGTGGTGGACAACCGCTTGTGTGCAATCGTGATTCCCCGCATGATGCCCATTTGGTCAGCATGCTCATGACAACGTTTCTGTTCTGGTTTTTGGTGTAACTGAATCCCCCAAAGTACGATTTATTTATAGACGTCTTTTACAACTGTTATGGCCGAGATCTTGAAACGTCATCTATTCCATATCAATATGAAGTGTTTTGTAAATTGTCTCTCGAACGCCAATGATGAGGAAGGATGAATTCTGCTTCGTCAAGTTGAAGAACACACATCGACGAAATGCCATCCCAATGCTTGAAACCAATGGTTGACTGATCCATGTATTTGTGCGCATGCTAACGTCGTACTGCAACTGTATAAAATGTCAGTCCGTTTATTGCAAAAGTACAAATGAATTGACAGCATGGTTTCGTTGGTAACAGACAAAGCCCCAT
The DNA here is from genome assembly GCA_009835185.1 of Aphanomyces stellatus. NCBI lineage: Eukaryota > Oomycota > Saprolegniomycetes > Saprolegniales > Verrucalvaceae > Aphanomyces > Aphanomyces stellatus. Next base: position 9,948 of record VJMH01006489.1, on the reverse strand, counting down.
CATGTGATGCAAATGGTCGTCTTGACCTGGCGACAGTTCCGATCTGATGCTCGTATTGCCTTCCCGAGGGTGCTTGGCGCGATGTCTCACTTGTCTTAAAGGAGTGGCCAAGGCAAGAGTCCAAAATCCATACTTTTTCGTTGCACAAAATGAACATCAAATGGATGTTTGGAGGCTGTGACTTGGTTATTCCATCTCTTGAGGGCATCAGGATGGCGTTCCACATCTTTGGCTTTTAAACGTAGTAGTACATGACTTCTGTTGACTTTAAATATACTACTGTACTCGTTTTGCACACTGACCCACCAGATGACACTCATACCATTTCCAACTCCAGAATATCAATTCGTGACATCAGTGAAGTAGAAATGATGAAGCTACAACGAAGCAGCATGCAAGGACTCGTCTTGCATTCTTGGAGTTGCGGATAATCAATTATTGTCGATCGCTGTGGTGAACATTTCTCGTGCAGTGGGAATCGCTCAAAACAGTTTACTGGTTCGGATTCCTACATATATTTTGAAATATGCACGAAATTATGGAACTCCAAATTGCCTCCCTGGATAAGTTGCTTGAAACCAAGGACGTTCTTTTGCGTGGAATCTACGACGCCACCGAAGATACTGTGCCAACATCCTTTTTTTATGTTGCCTTCCATCCTGGCCAACCAAAAGACGTTTCAGTCGGCTCAAGAATGTCGAAATAATATCAAAGGATTTTTCTCAAAAATGAAGGACATTGGCGTCGATATTATGAAAGCCGCCCAGTCCAAAGACTCCATCGAAGCGTTTCGATCAATCTTTGGCAAGCTTGGTCAAGGACAGCCATTGTATTTTTATTTGCTTGATGAAGCTACGGACTTGCCAGCGGAAGGTGACAAATTTCCAATCGAGATTGATGTTGCGTCGAAGGTGTACATGCAATTCATAGCCACTATCATCCACCTCATCCAAAGTGGCTTTCAATTGCTCAAGTTTGCCAATTCGGTTGCTGGTATATTTTCGGCCATGGGTGTACCCCACGTAAGTTCATTGTCGATAGTACAAATCGAAAGCTTGCTGGATCTGCCGCCCAATTCTGTCCAAAATTACAAATCCGTGGAAAGCGCGTTGAATGGGGAAGCAGTCACGTCGGTGCGAGGCCCAGCACTGCGTGAGCTGGAAAATTTCTTTAAAGACAAGGAGATCAACGGCTCGTTTGCGGGACTTTCTCGCAAGTACACACAAGTGGACCCGTGAGGAAGTCGCTTGATTTTGGCTTCTTGGAGTTTGGGCAATTTTTTTATTTGCATGGCATTTTGGGAATTGTGCCTCTTTAAAATTGAATACAAATGTTTTGTTCGTCTTGCGTGCAACACTGTCGTAAATTCATTTTGTATAATTGAATTACTTTGTGAATAGTCGAATTGTATTTAAACTGAATTGCTGCGAAAGTTTGTGTCGTGAAGACGCAATCAATTTATTTGCGTAGCCAATCTGTTTTCAGTGTAGTCGGTCAATTTGGGGATAACTTATTGTGCAGTTGTTGTGAAGTCGGAATTCCGATTGACAGATAATATGGATATATACTGAACATTTCGAGGACTCGGTGAACTTGAAACGAGTCTAAGCAGAATGTAATTGCAATATTAGTTAGAGTTGAATAAAACGCAATGATTCGATACAACCCGACCGAAAAACATTACGCAAGAAACACAACAACATTCTAAGGTTGACGTCCGCACCTCCAGGTAACTTTTTCTTCCAATGCGCCAGAGTTCTCGAATGGGGAGTGTGAAATGACGCAGAAATATCGATCGATTTCTTCCATTTCTATAACAAAACAACTTCGTCGTGAAGATTGCTTTCAATTTTACAGTTATTTGTCATGAACTTCAGATTGGACCAAGCACTTGAGGTAAAAAAAAAAATCAGTGCGCACGTCGCGCTCTGGATCTCATCCTCAAATAGTTTCAGCCAGCCGCTCATTTTTCGATTGCCAGTACGTTTGGGGCATGCATTCTCCGGTGTCCATATACAACAAGGAAGCATTTTGTCCTTGTTGAAGGATGAGGATGTCACAGGAGCTAACAAAATCAGATGATTCGTAAAAAAGCGGGATGTAACCGTGGGTGTTCATCATGAGTATAATTGCGACGAATCGGACGTCGATGTTGACGGTTAAACGCAGAACGGAGGGTCAATGGTATCGATCGACCAATGGTGGCACGGAGCAATCTACGAAAGACGATTTTCGGGGCTTGATGAGGAGGCTGTGTGGGTTGGATCAATACCCACTGCATCATAGTTTAAATTCTGCTGGGGATGCGAATTGATCAAATTGCAAGACGGATGGTTCGATGTGACGGCCGCTGGTTACAATTTCCGAGCGCGGGATCTGATGTTTGCGACAATGACCTTAAAATAGGTAGAAAGTTGGACAGAGATCTTGATGGGGCACTCATATCCCTACACATTCCCCTGGTGTGCCTTTCCTTGTCGCGCTGTCGGCGGCTTCATGGATTGTGTCGCCTGAAAATCCCTCCAAAGTACGATCGATTCAAAGAGTTTTTTTAACAGGCGTTCTGTCACTGAACCAACCCAAAATCACCGATCGACGCAATCGAATCCAAAAACCGATACCTGGGGTTTTGTTTTGAACTTGTCGGAGGTCCATGACTTTGATAAGCAAGTTGAATTATGGTCACCTGCACAATTGCGGGCTCGTTCTCCCTCTCCTTCATTGAGAAACAACACACCAAAAATGGCTTATCCGGATGGACGTCGGCGCCCTTCATCGGCAATTCGAACCTAAGAGAAATTTTATCATGGCAAAATTGCAAACATAAACTACATAAACCGAATTTAAAAGGGTTCGTTTTGCCCACCAAGTCACGATCGCTGCATGCGTTCCGTATAGGTCATTGCTTAGGTTTATGTGTGCTTAGCGTGGGTGCGTGCGAGCCACACTTCAATTAGAGTTACAACCGTGGGATGTCGGCGGTCATGTATGTGGTCCAGGAGGTGCCAAGTCACGTGACCGGTACCTCTGATGCCACAGCCTCCGCGTGGCCGCATCACGCAGACAGCGGTAGCACTTCGTGTGACTGTGTCTCACGAACACATTTTGCCGACAACGCGACGTGGTCATTTGGACCTGTTGTGCGCATTGGCCGCTTGAACACCACATCAGATTTACGTGACGAAGTGCCGCCGTTGGAAACTCTCACTCGATTTGAATGGTTGCTCTGTGTGACCAAGTGGCGTCGTCATCGGCGGCGAGTCGTGAGGCACACACGCACCGACTCCTGCTGACAACGACTGATTCGATAAGAGCGCATTGAACTACGAACAAATTTTAACTCTCTTAGTAGCTACCAGCTAGCCGACACACGTTTTGTGTGAATCAACTATAATTGGTTCATGTTTGGGCATATCACAATGTCATACAGTCATGAGTGCCACTTCTACCGCTCGAGCTACTCGCTTGGCCCAACGTGTACTTGGCGCAGTTGTGTGTTAACCAAACGCCAATCATAGCGGCCTGTGGCAACTCAAGCACCGGTGGCAAACGTTTGTCCAATTCAGCTTGGCGGTCGGATTCAACACGCCAGTCGCGGCCCGACAGGCATGACTGCACATGTGCCACCTGACTTAACGCCTCCTTCACCACATACATCCTCGCGAACTGTACTTGGTCTCGGCTGTGCTGCATGCAGCGGCGACAATTCGTGTGACCATTCTTCTCGAGCACGACTTGCCGACGACGCAACTCCTTGTCTTGTGCCTCGGCTGCGTGGGTTGCTCGCTTGTCGGCCACAGCAGAGGATCACGTCCAATTACATCGAGATTTCCCATGTTGCTCGAACCTCGTCGAATTACATCGTCGATTACATTGTGTGTCCTGGCACCAGCGACGGCCTAACCCTACCTGCACCTCCAGAGATACCACTCTCTCTCTGATTGGCTGAAATATGCACACACATTTTCGATGATTTTCTTTTTTGTGAATTCTCCACCAAATCTGGCGACCGGTGATCTGGATTTGCTTAGCCTCACCGGTGAAATGACCGGTGTATTTTGAGTGGTGATTCGGGCACGTTTGGGTCATTTCGCCGAGGCCGAGTATCCGGATGTCCGGATGGTCTTAAATGGGAATAATATCCGGATAATTTGTTCGTATAAAATGGAATCAGCCAATCACAGTCCCGACAGTTTTGCATTACCACAGCCCTCGATTTCTTCATGAGCGGCACCCGTCGTCGCCGGTCCCATGACGTGCGTCGCCGCATTTATCGCCAACGAGACGATCGTCTGGATGTGGAGATGGAGAATCCAGACATTGATACCAGCTCGCCCACGCTGTCTGCCACCCAGTAGCATCCTCCATCCGTGCCCTCGAGGTTGGGTCAATGGAGATGAGGCACACTTCTGACTTCTTCCACCGGCGCCCCCATATCCAGCTCGGATATCCATTCCCTAGCTCCACATGAAGCTCTCAACCACATGCACGACTCCATTCCTCAGCTGTCCAGAAGATTTCTCTCTCGCTGCCGCAGTGTTGCTGGACGCTCAACATTGCATTCCCTCTCTCGCTACGCCGCTGTCCTTGTCACGACCACGCCGATCTCAAGTTGACGCAACTGCCGAGCCTTCAACTACTTCACTCAGCATGCGCAATGGAACCAGATGCGAAGGCGACTGACGCTCGGAAGATGACTCCCAATGCACGCTCCTTTGAGTTAATTCAGGACATCTCGAAAATACAATAATTGATGCAAGTTATGGAAGTGTTTGATTGGACGCGAAGCCTTGAAAAGAGCAACCAAAGCTGTTCCCATGCGCGCATCATTCATGAACTCTGGCAATTTCGACAAATCGTACTGGGCTTTTGTAAAAAATGTTGTCTGTGTGCAAGCCAACCGTGCGAATATTCAAAGCAAGCCTGGAAATCATATGGAACCAAATGCGCAGATTAAAGCATCCATGCGTGGCGGCGACATAGAAGCTAGAACATGCATCACCTCAATCATTCGTCGGTCAGCGAGGTGCTGATATCATCTTTCTGGGTGCCGTTGAATGCCTTGAAATTTTTGAACAAAATCAATGTCACCCAAAAACTCCAAGGTCGAGGAATTTCGCGCCAACTTGGGGTCCAAAATAGTGGGATTGAAGAGTCCGTGTTTGAACATGTTCGGGGTCACGTTCTCGTTCACCATCAGAGTTCAAGAGTTAAAGTGGGGCCAGTTCGAAATGACATTGGGCGCATATGCATCACAAAAACGTGTCATTTCCCACGCTTGTCAGATGAGTTATTTATTACCCAGCATTCAAGCCCAACCACCAAGTGTCTAATAGTATACCAGCGGAGCAACGTTGACCAAGAAATAGGAAAGCCATCGCAGACAAAGGACATATCACCATTGGCATTCGATACGTGAAAATTGGAACGACCATAAACCCCTGACAATAGATATTATGGTGGCGACGTTTCAAGATTTCGCAGCATTAGCCCTCTATAAATAAATCGTACATTGAAGGGATTCCGTTACACCAACTCAACATGATAGCTTTGTCAATGGCATGCGGACCGCATGTGCATCATGTGGGGATTCACGAGCGTGTGCTAGCTTGCCCATCACTAATTATATTCGCCTTCCCCATACGCTCCTTGTGATTGTTGCCACGATTGCGTCATCATCTCGACCGACAGCGTCAAACATAAACCAAACATGTTGAGTCTTGACTGATGCTTCAAATAACGCCATGATGCCTCCGAGTGACAGCCATGGAATTCTCAGCAGTGCTCAAGCATCTCGGAATGCGATCCAGTTACAATTGAAAACGAATGCACTGTTAACTTTGCAGCAACAACGTCATTAGACAACTCGAAATATGATTCAATTTTGATGAAACAACGTCATTAGGCAACTAGAAATACGATCAAAATATTCAGGTAGCGTTAACGGCAAAAATCGAAAATGCATGTACTTTGAATTATTTGAATTATGCAGGAACGATCGTTAGTTTAATGCTTTAGTCCCTTTTGATCTTCAGAGTTGTTAGAAAACACTCGGATCATTCAGCGAGCCACGCTCCGCTGGGATTATGCAAAATATATTTCGCCCGCATTTAATTCTTTCGGTTGCTCAATTCCGCAACGCTTGCTTGGAACGAAAACTCAGGCGAGGCAATCATTTTCATAACTCCATTTTCGGCAATATTCATAAATTCCTTCATGTCGCGAGCAGTTCCGATGTCTGGCGCAGAACACTCGTCAGACCGGGCAGTACTGTCTCCCGCAATGTTTGGTCGTTGGCGTTCCCAATTTGCGTGTTGTCGAAATCAATCAGCTTGCATCCCGCTTTGTCACCAAAGAAGACTGCGTTTTCGAGCTTGATGTCGCCGGGGTATAGCCTAGGTCGTGGAATACGTCACTTACGTCAGGATTTCCTTCAAACAACTCAAACACTGAAAATCGATTCCTTGAACGGGGGAAATGCGCTCTTTGCATTGGGCCAAACAGTTTGCATGATCACATTGAAACAATTGTTGCCATCGAATTTCACGGATCCCCTGCTGCACACCTGACCAAGTGTCGCATGGTACGAAGGCCCTCCCCTCGGCCAAAACGATAGATTTCGTCCCAAAACCAAATTTCTATTTCCATCTTGTCGGCTTGGCCACCAAATCTTCGTGGGGCTTGGCTGCATTCAAGACACGGAAGATGCTGTCATCAAATCTCAGCACGAACGACATCTTTGGTGTCCAATCCTTCCTTGCTCAACCCTTCTCATTGCATGAAACCTCTGAAAATAGAGGTGGTTCAGATGACCCTTCAAGATCCCACGCATACTGGGTTGAAAAAACGTCTTTGAATCGATCGTACTTTGAAGGGGTTTCTTGTACATCCCTGCTCGACATGGAAGACACACCTCGAGTGAGGTTGAGGAGACGTAAGTCCATGCAGCTGTCCCCATCACATCGACTGCTGCATTTTGACCTATGAGATGCAACATGGCATCAGCTTCCTGAAAGAATATCGCCACCGTCGGCTATTCTCATATCGGCTCGACAATTTAACGAACCAACGAGAGACATACGCGAATGCTCTCCTCGCGGCTGCTGAAACACTTCTTTACGAGCTGCTTGTGCCCAACGTCCTCGCGTCCTAAAACGTGCGGAGCTCCACGGTAAGGACGCGGGCATCAACGCAACGCCCGCCTATCTCGGCTCGCTCGTGGCCAAGCATTGTACGTTCTGCGATGCCGAATGTCTCGTAAACTTACCTGCTTGATGCAGCCAATTGTCAAGTACTTGCTGGAAGAGATACCATCACGCAGTGAGCGTTATGCCCCTCGCCCAGCGTCGTGCTTCGGGATGGTCGGCTCGTCCATCGATGGTTTCCGCCAACCAGCATCTACTCTCCTCCAATTCAGCATTGGGACTCAGTCGCGTATCCTGCTCTTCTCGCAGCTCGGGGGAAATAGTGAAAATCGATATTATGGGTCCCCCCAAGCGTTTCGCTAGTTGTCTCGAGGTCCTCTATTGTGGCCCCATTCCTTCTCGTGCTCCACTCTATCGTTCGGTTGGGTGGGTGGGTTGGACTGCTCGTCAAGGCTGGTAGTACGAGTCGGGGGTGGCGAACACTTTTGCCTTCAGTCAGTCGATAACGTCGTCGCGATCATCGATGCCATTTTAAGAACGCATCCTTGGTCGACATCGAGAACAGAAGCGGAGGCCGACATGTGCAGTCTTCGCCATGGTTTTCCTCAAGGACGATCGGATGTGCTTGGGGACTCCTCCTCTTTCTGCTGAAGAAGTTGCGGCACGATATGCTCGAGTGCATAATCAAAAGAAAGTCATCTGCTGCTCGGACCTCCTGTATCCCATTGACCCTCGCCATCCCGACCTTCCGCCGCAACAACGTGGACGAACACATGTACACAAGCGTGCCGCTCTGCTGGGTCGAGTCACAAAGGCCTCGAACGGCGCCGTCTACTTTGAATTAACCTTGCGCAATATCGACGGAGCTGCTCACGGCGTCCGATGCAGTGGAGATCCACCATGCCATCTGTGAGGTCGTGCAGCTCACTCCAGTCAGCGTGGCATCCGCAGCCACATGTGGGTCTCCATGTCAGACGAAGTGGGCGTTGCAAAATGACGTCTCCAACAGCAGAATCGGTTCCAGGAAGGGCTGACGAAAACGATTGTGACCGACAGCGACGCCGGCCTGGCCAATCGGCGTCGATCAACTCAATCCTGATCCTCAAGCGTGGCTCCGACGGGCTTGTGGAACGACATGTCGAATGCTAGCACGTTCAACGTGAGCCTCGTGCTGGACGCGCCCAACAGCCTTCTCGCGCTTGGCATGGACTGGGACACGATTTTTCAAGGCAGGCTCATTCTGCGAACGTTCCTTGGTGTCTATGTTTGTTTACGCAATCATCCCTAGCTTCCACTTTATGGCCCCAACTTCCCACTATCAACCGCGTCGCTGGCTCCATCTGGCTTGGTCGCCCCCTTCTATTTGTCCGCGGCATGTCGGCCATCATGGTGCTCAGCACCTCCCCCCTGGCCTTTACTCTCCAGCACTACAGCGTCTCCAGCCTCACCCTCGCCCCTCCTCCACACGCTCCTCGTCGGGGAAACCACGTGGGTCTCGTACATCCTCCACGACACCCTCCTCCCCTTGGCCACCTATTTCTCCCGGCAATCTGCCCCATGCTGCGTGGCTCACCTTTTTCACCACGACCGTCGTTGAACTGACCGCCCCGTTCACAATCACCCTCAACGTCGATCGGTCATGCTCGATTCAACCTTTCTGATATGAACTTGTCTGTTTCAGTGGCACCATCACGGTGGGCAGCTTCCCCCGACTCGCTCTTCCCCTTGACCTCCGCGTCCTTCTCCTATGATGCCTTGTGGGTCTTCGCCCGCGTGGATCCCATGCGCTCAACAACGCCACCCACGATGCCCTCGTTCCAACGCTGCGCCCGTGGTCTTTTAAAAGCCACAGATTAAAGCGGCGAGAGGCATCTCGACAACATTGCCTTGCTGATGTTGTGCGAATTTTGCTTCACGGACTCGCTCGACAGCGTCACACTCTGGCTTTCCTGCCGCAAGGACTTGAGAACCATCACCTGGCACTATTTCCGCCGTGCGCCAAGCTAACGTCGTTTGCCCCCTGCCTTCCCCCCACTCTCCCGTCACCGCGCCATGGTCTCGCCAAACAACAGTGACAATCTTGAGCTGCAGTATGGGAGTGATGAGGAGGAATCAAAGCATGATAATTCAGACGGAGAGCAAGAAAATATTGATATGGATCAAGGCATTGATGCTGATGCCTCTCAAGGTGAAGGTAAACAACAAGTTGATATGGATGAAGGCATTGATGGTGGAGATGCTCAAGGTCAAGTTGAACAGCAAGGTGACATTCAAGTGGTTACACAAATTGACAAAGAGCTTCCAATTCGAGGTAAATCTGTCGTTCAAATTGAGCAACGAGTTAAGAAACAGTAGGAATGAACAATGATGTGAATGACGGCAATATTCAAATCATTCGCACGAAGAGATACAAAAAGTATGTCTACGTAGTTCGGAATGCTCTCGGAGAAATTGTACCGTTTAAGACGAAGCAAGAAGCCCTAAACTACGCGAACCAAGTACAACAGGCGTGACGTAAATATGCATATATCTCATTAATTGAAAACAATATACATGTTCAATAATCCATCAAAGCCAGCACATACCACTGCAATTAACCCCAACCTTCATCACGCACCACCATCAAACACTGATATACACTTACTACGAAATATCCAAGCCCAGGTACACTATACGAACTTACACTGCTCAAACATCAACCAACTCCTAAGTCACACACATCTTCCATAATTCTCTCCTAAATCTAAAGTAACGTACACGTACCAATTCACGACCACTGGAGCACAAATCAACTCTCATCCCC
>VJMH01006482.1:0-15773 GCA_009835185.1 Aphanomyces stellatus | reverse complement strand
GTGGGTGAACGCCAAATGCTGTGCATGTCCCGCGCACTGCTTCACCAGGCCAAGGTCGTGATCTTGGACGAAGCAACGGCCGCGATCGACCACGAGACCGACCAACTGCTGCAAAAAGTCATCCGCGAAGAATTTGCACCGTCGACGGTGCTCACAATCGCCCATCGTTTGGACACTGTGCTGGACTACGACCGCATCATGGTGCTGGACCAAGGCGAGTTGGTGCAATGCGATACCCCCGAGGCGTTGATCGGACAAGGCAATGGAATCTTTTACGAAATGATCGTCGAAGGCGGGTACGCTGATCGCCTGAAGAAGCGTGAATAAAATCTCAAGATCAATAAAGGTCCAATGTTACCTCTTGTTCATGGCATACTGGTGTATGTGTCATTCATGGCCAGGGAGAATCGACTGTCTTCGTCTTGTCGCAGGAGTATGTCCGAATCGAATGTTAGACGGCGCATCATGCAATGTCTTTGATGTCGTACGTAACATGCGACGTCGGTCGCTTCCGCGTGTGAAGATCGAAAGAGCGTGCGAGAAAGGGTCCGATTAAGTCCATTTTTGTGCCTTGATATAAATATTTGATAATTTATCCACATCACAAAGACAATGTATCGTTGACTACTATTTTTAAAATATTATATTACATGCTTGTACGTTTCGTACTTAATAGGATACGTGCTTTCAAAGAAGCATTCACATGTCAACCGATCCCGTCTTCGCCGGCATGGAAGATGGCAAGTAGTGCTACCAGCATACAAGACACTTAATGAGCAGGTCAATATGCAAGCAGCGAGCGCAATGCCCCATCAGACGACAAGCATTTAGAGACATTGGAAAGAGGCACCTCGCAGCAGTGATCACCACACACGAATCACACGAGTGGTACAAGGTTCAGGAAGGTAAGAGAGATAATTATAGTGAAGTATTGATAAACATGTTAGTGCTTAAACGTCCTTGTTCAAGCGATCAGCGTACCCACCTTCGACGATCATTTCGTAAAAGATTCCATTGCCTTGTCCGATCAACGCCTCGGGGGTATCGCATTGCACCAACTCGCCTTGGTCCAGCACCATGATGCGGTCGTAGTCCAGCACAGTGTCCAAACGATGGGCGATTGTGAGCACCGTCGACGGTGCAAATTCTTCGCGGATGACTTTTTGCAGCAGTTGGTCGGTCTCGTGGTCGATCGCGGCCGTTGCTTCGTCCAAGATCACGACCTTGGCCTGGTGAAGCAGTGCGCGGGACATGCACAGCATTTGGCGTTCACCCACCGAAAAGTTCTCGCCATTTTCTTCGACAATCTGCATCAGCTTGTCATCGTGCTCGAGACGCGATCCACCATCTTGACCTTCTTCAAGACCGTCCAGAGTTGGTCGTCCGAGAATTCTTCAAACGGGTCCATGTAATTGCGCAACGTGCCCTTGAAGAGAACGGGGTTCTGCGGGATGATGGCCAAGCTGCTGCGCAATTGGCGCAGACCCACGGTGGCCGAGTCGATGCCGTCGATCAAGATCGCTCCTTCAGCCACGTCGTTGATGCGGAAGAGCGCCATCATCAAACTCGACTTGCCAGCGCCCGTGCGACCAACGACACCAATCTTTTCGCCGCCTCGGACGTTAAAGCTGACGTTCTTGAGCACAAGCGGGTCATCGGGCTTGTAGCGGAAGCTGACCTTGTCAAACTCGACGCGGCCTTGGGTGGGCCATGCACTGAGCTGTTCCTTGAGCTCCAGTTTGGTTTCACGCTCGCCTTCATGTGGTACACTTGCGTATTCGTGAAGACGTTCGGGTGCGATGAGCGACGTTTCAAGGGAAGCCCACATGTTGACCAAGTTTGCCAAGTTGGCGGGGATGTTGAGGCCATAGGTGAAGGCCAAACCAATAATGCCGGCGGACAACTTGCTGCTCATGATCACCGCCCCAAGTGCGATCGCAAAAACAATCGAATTGCTCACGAATTGCACGCGGAGGCCAAACCATTGGTTCAACGCTGCAAAGCAGAACATTGTACCGCTGTAGTTGTTGATGTCGTGGTCGTGGACGCGAACAAAGCGACGCTGGTACTTGTCCCCGAACGAGCGAATTACGACTGTCCCATCAATGCCTTCGCTGACCAAGCTCAGAAGCGGCGACATCGAAACCTTCTTGATGCGGTTCATCTCACGTAGCGGCGCGAGGAAATATTGGCCCAATTTGAAGTAGCCGTAAATGAGCGGCGGGATCAAGAGCCCCATCCATTGGATGATAGCAATACTCGTGATGAGCTTGCTCAAGGCCATGGCTGTCTCGCACAAAATGGGCGCAAACGACAAGGGCAATTGAATATCGCACTGGAAGACATCGTCCCCAAAGCGATTGAGGATGCGACCAATGGGGTTCGTGTCAAAGAAACGCATGGGCGCTTGCACCATGCCGTTCAACATGTCCGCAAAGAGCTTCTTGGAGCCACGAAGACCGTACATAAGCACAACGTACACTTGCAAGACGGTGAGAGCACTGACGGCCAAGATCAGAGCCGAGTACGTGCCCATGTTCTTGTTGGAGTCAGCGCGGAATTTCTCGTTCGTCAAACTGCCAGCCGAGTTACTCCAGTGGGACAACCACATGTCACTGCTCACGCGAACACCTTCAGTAGCAACAGTCCAAAAAACCATGACAAACATCGCAAACCAGCCACCGACAGCTTTCAAGTACGCAAACGCAACGTCCTTGGACACGCGGCCCTTGGCGCGCTCTTCTTCGACAATCAAGTTTTCTTGGGCCGTCACGTTTGCAGTAACCGAGACACGGCGGGGCGTAAAGATCAACGGGGCGTCTTGGAACCCATACGGCGTACTTGCCGATGGCGTGATTAGCAAATCATGCTTGCGAATGAGTTTTTCCTGTGGTAGCGTCCACGTTTCTTCGTCGACATCGTCCCAGTATCCGCGGCGTGCTTTAAGCGGCGAAACGAGCGGTGTGTTGCGCGCGCGGGGCTTGTCAATTGTCGACTCCATCAATTCGCCGTCCTTGATCAAAAACGACCGATCGATCGCGGGCGACTCGATCACGTCAGGGTTGTGCGTCACGAGGATCACTGTCTTGTCCTTCAAGAGACCAAGGAAGCACTTTTGGAAGACTTCGTTGGCCACGATCGCGTCCAATGCTGACAGAGGCGCGTCAAACACGAAAATGTCAGCGTCGCTATAGCAAGCACGGGCCAGACTCACGCGGGCCTTTTGCCCACCCGAGAGATTGACGCCCTTGAGACCAATCTCTGTCCGGTCGCCCGCGGGAAACGAGTCCATGTCCTTGGTCAAGGCACACGCGTCCAAGACCTTGCGGTATTTCACAGCATCGTACGGTTTGGCAAAGAGGATGTTTTCCCGGATCGTGGCGTTTTGGATCCACGACTGCTGGGCAAAGTACGCGACGCGGCCGCCGACAAAGACCGAGCCTTCGTATTTGTCCATTTCACCAAGGAGGATCGAACAGAGCGATGACTTGCCCGAACCAACCCCGCCGTGGACGACGACAAATTCGCCGCGGTGGATCTTCCAGTTGAGATTCTTGAAGAGCGGCTTGTCAGCGTCCCAGCCAAACGACCCGTTTGTGATGGCGACCATCGTTTCGTCGTGGGCGAATTCTTTGGCCAATTCGATATGATGCACATCGGCGTGGGTGACGTTCTCGGGCACGAATTCGTCCATGGCGAGGACGGCGGCGATGCGGCGGGCCGAGATGACGGCCTCAATCATCTGGACAAAGGTCGACGGGAGCGCGACGAGCGATTCTTGGAGGGATTTGAAGAGCGCAAGCGTCGTAAAGACAATCGACGGCGTCAAGACTTGGTTCATCCAGATCGAGTAGGTTGCAAATACGACGACCGTGATGAGCACGGGCGCCGTGTACATGGACGTGATGATGACGAGGAGGTTCTTGATGAAGACAAGGATCGCCGCGAGTTCCTTGTTGCGCAACTCGACGATCCGCGCCTCAAACTTTTCCTCCCATGCGTTGAACTTGACGATTTGGACCGCGCCAAAGAGCTCGTTGATGACTTTCATTCGGTTGTCCTTGGCCGTCAAGATCCGATTCGACGCGCGCCCGATAAAGACGCCAAACACCATCGTGATGAGCAAGACGAGGACGAGTGCTGCAAAGCCAATGTAGATGGCCCACCCCACCTCGCTGTGGATCAAGTAGAGCGTCACGGCAATTTGCACAGGCACGATCCAAAGCATGTTGAGGTTGACCGAGAAGAACATAAAGTTGACAACGTCGACGGAGAAGAGGTTGGCGACGTCGCCCGCGCTCTTCTCCTTGCGGGACGCAGCGCTCAAGTTGAGCGCTTTCTTGAACAAGATGGAGCGCATGAACGCCGTGTACTGGATCCCAATCACGTCGTTGATAAAGTGGATGTGCGACCGCATGAATGTCGAGAAGATTTGGACGCCGTACAGTGCGACGCAGAGCAGAATCGCGCGCGTCCAGTCAATGTCCTCGCCTGGCAGCGGCGCCGTTGCCTTCAAAATCTGCTTGATCACGTACGACGGACCAAAGAGGTCGCAGCCGGCCGACGCGAGCTGCATGACGCCGACAAGCACAAGCCGCGGCCAGTAGATCGTAAAGAACGTCTTGAGCAGCTTCCGGTCGCATGCTTCGTACACGTCGACGGTCGACGCAAGGATGGGCTCAACGCTGTTCTTTTCCTGGATCTTCCAGACGTCGTCGGGGTTCAACTGCTTTGTATTGCCTAGCGCGATGAGCTTGTTGGCCCAAGAGAACGTGGCCTTGCTGAATAGACCCGCGGTGTCGAGTGGATGGCGCGGCAGCAGCGCCTCGGGCTTGAGTGGACCTGGACTCGCGAGCCCTTCGTAGTTGGTGCTGAGGCTTGGCATGCAAATGTAAAAGTGTGAGATGGGTTCTAGTTGTCGCGTCGTACAGGATCTCGGGTATGTTCGACGTGTGGTCGAGATATTCCTTTGGACGAGGTGTTTGGAAGATAAAGACATTCAAACGTGTCCGATCAAAGGTCCATTTGTCGTACCCATGCCAAATGAAATGCTCTCGATCGTCCCAAGTGGATGATAGGAAGAAATGTAGATGCTTCAGAGAAGGACGGGATGCCACGGCCGACCGCAAGCCAGGCTCCTGTGTGGTGAAAGTCGACTTCTTAAATAAAGGAATTCCTCACTCTACAACAAGACAAACGTGACAGCCACGCTTTGTCTGAAGTTTTGTAAAGGGCGCAGAGTGAATGTATTTGGCACTAAACGCAAACGGCGTAACAATCAACCGTTTTCGACACGACACCAACAGGAGCCAATCAGAAGGCGCGGGGTAGGTCCCTTTCAAGTACGAATTATTTACCTCGACTTTTGTATGAGCTCAATTAAATGTAGAATATTGAAAATACAAAACATACGTCGTTTGAACTGTGTTTTATTATTCAATTGTCGGAACGGATAACTTGGACTGTGTACCGACAAATTCAATGTAGAATATAGTCAATATTGTGGAGCAATACAATTTCCCTCGTGCGTCGTGACGTGAGTCGACATCGACCCACGACATGCCGCCGCCTTCTTGGCGATGTCGGTGTTAGCAATCACAGTGGCTTTCGCCCTGAGACACATGCAAAGGAAGTGCTCGTCATCTTTTGTCCTCTCGGAGAACCCCAAAAGCTTGATTGGGAAGGGCTCGCTTTGTCCGCTGACAATGTGGGTCGACCTTGAGTTGCTTAATGCAGGATGCAGATGCGACGCCGCGGCGAGGAGAGCCGAATGCATCGCGAGGAAGCATGTGGAAGGAGAACATGACCAGCGATTCCTGTGACAGTGGAAAACAATTCAATTGTGGGGCTCGAAAGAAAGGTTGTCGTGTGCAGAAATATTCCACAGACATGTTTATTTTAGCCAGTCAAATCAATGTATAGTTGATTTGGACGTTTTTTATCCAATGAACGCCAGTCAATTCGAAATCCAGGTGAATGGCCCAATTAAACGGCGTTATTTTCAAATAACGCAGTATGATTGGATAAAATAAATCACGTGTCCGGATCCGGATAGAAATCAAATTTGAACGCGCGCAGGATTTCAACGCTGATGGAGGCGACGCGGATGCTCCTCCTTCGGGATGGAACGGCCATCGGCGGGTTCCAGAGACCGAGGGATGCCTCTTCCGACTCAAACACCATTCCACCAACGTCGTGTCTTGTGTTGGAGCCCAGCGGCAACTGCTTCTCCTTCCTCTCGTCACAGACGCTGGCGACGCCGCACATGGTCCAGCTCTTCAGTTGCGCGTCCTGTCCATCCGTCCATGTCCCGATCCTGCGGCAACTCCTCGACTTCCGCAACAAGCACGCGATCCGTCGTTCGCTGTATCTCCATCAACATCACCTCCCGTCCTCTTGTCTGGAATGGCAGTCGTGTCCGCCTCCCTCTTCGCTGCGATGGCGCTGCGGGACCTTTCAAGTCGCGTCCCTCGCCTGCGCCGACGGCCTTCGCATCAAGTCCCTCGATGGCATGGCACAGGTGACGTATTCCACGACGAGTCATTGCTTCCGCGTGTCCTTTGTCGTGCCCGTCGCATTTCATCCCACGACACTCATGACAACGTCCCCAGCGGCAACAGGGTCCCGCACGCTGGTCACCCGCCTCGACCAACTCTTCTTCCCCGACGACCTTCCATCCCATGTTGCCTTTCCATGCACCGTCCTCCTGCAAGCCGTCGACGCGCGCGCACACGGCATTTCTGTCTTCACCGCATCTACGACCGCGTCTGCGTCGTACGTCACGACCCACGTCCCCCCCAACGCCGCGTTCTCCGGCCGACCCAACTGGACCGTCATGACCGACCCCACCGCCACATGGAGCGCCGTCGACGTCCTTCAACTTTGCCGCGTCCCATCCAAACCCGCGACGACTCTCGCGCAGCCCATCGCCGTCGAATTCACGCGCGACGCTACCTTTTACGTGGGTCACGCTGTGGTCCACGCACTCGTGCCCGTCGATCGATCGTCCATTTCGTATTCGAACGGGTTTTACCGCCATCGACGCAAGGATTTGGAACACTGCTACACTATGGACTCACTGCCGCTGCGCCCGCCATTCTTCCCGACCGACATGTACAACGTCGTCGACATTTGTCTCAACCTCGCGCGGCTGCAGGATGCCGCCGCGGCCCACGACGGCAACGATTCGACCGCCGCCGCCGCGTCGACAGAGGTAGGACTGAGCCCTTGAGCAGGATGGAGGAACACGACGACTCGTAGGCCTCGCCCCGCGCGCCAAACGATGTCGTGGAAGACCAGACGACCGAGATTGGACGATTCCGCGCCTTTGGCGATGGACGTGTCCGAGTCGTCTTTACGGACCGCACGATCGCGGCCATCGACACGGACGCCAAGTTTTGCACGCTCTTCCTCGCGACCGGCGAGGTTGTCACGACGACGTGCATTCACCCTTCCCCAGAACTCGACCGGTATTGATGGCATGCACTTTGCTCTCTCTCACGCACGTCGTAGATATATCCACGCAGGCCTGACCTTTCGACAATGGGCCTTTCGGACGCCGGCGGAGCGGGCCGACTACGTCTCGCAGGTGAGGCGGCAGCAGGACACCGTCGAAGCGGAACTGCGAAGGAACATGCGCTGTCTCGGGGACAATAGACTGGATGTCGTTGGTGCGGGTAGTCCATCGCTGGACGTCCGGGCTGTTCTCGCCGCGACCGCCGCGCACATTCACAGTGTCAACCGAGCCCTTCAGAAAGATGTTGGGCTGAAAACTCGTATTTAACGCGTTCAACGCAGCCCTATTTTGGGGTTTTCAAGTATAGGCCAATCAAAACGTACCATACCGACGAAAACGAATTGGATTGGCTCTCTCCTCTCCCAACCTTTAACGCATGGCACGTTTTACTCTTTTCCCACGACGGAAGAGTTCAGTTGGGAGGATGGCGAGTGCGGCGATGACGATGGCGTCGATGCCGCCGCCGCTGGATTATGAGCTTCAGAACGTCCTTACCCTCGCTCTCACAATGACATTGATCCTCTGGGCGGCGCGCGTCCACGGCCTTCACATGCAGCTCCGGGACATCCGGGCCGCCCTCGCAAAGAACCACGTAAGTCTGCCGCCGACCGTGTCCCGCGTGAGTAGCGTCTCCCTAGGTTGCCTACGTACCGAACTTGGGCCCCAGGTATGCACTCCCCCCCCTCTACCGTGTCGTCCTTAGCCTCGTATCTCTAGTCTCGACCTCCTCGAGACCATGACAGTCGTGCATCTCCAGCAATTTCTGCGCCAACAAGATCAAATTGTATCCTTTGCAATGGAAAAACTCGACGCGCCGTTCGATGTCGTGGGCAACAGCGTCAAGTACACGGCAGGTACAGTGCGGCAGTTCCTCCTCCGTTGCCCAACATCTTGCGCAGGGACCGACGCCGACTCGAAGGCATTGTCGTTCTCGTTCCAAACGACCGTCCCATGTCACGTGCAAATCTACTGGGGCATCGATGCCCGCGGCGTCGCCGCGCTGCACAGGAAACACAAGACAGATCCCTCTGCGTTGTCGTCACTCTCGTCGTGGTGGCGTGGCAAGGAACCCGAGGCCGAAGACGACCACGCGCCGCTCTCCCCGACGTCCACGGCCGACAATGCAGACGACGCGATCGTGTGCGTCGACAAATCCGACTCGCTCCTGTTCGTTCAATGCCGTCATCATGTCATGCCCACCGTTGTGTAGATTCCATGCAGCGTCGTCGTCCAACGCTGTTCAGACCTACTCGATGTCCCATGTGTTTGCCGCCGCGCCCCCGAGCGGCATGGCTGTCATTGCGATTCGCACCGTGTCCAAGGAAGTCCAAGTCGTGATCGACACGCCCGTCGCGTCTGTCGTGACGGAATTCGTCGTCGTCGAGTTTGCCGCGTCCAATGCGATTGCCAAGCGGTTGTATCAGTCCAGCACGGGTGTCGTCTACCTGGCCCATGTACGTCGTTACCCACGCCTCGTCCTCTCGTGATGACGTCACCAGGACATTTTTGGCGCCGACGAGTTTGTCGAATGCAGTATCTGCTTGGAAAACCCGACGACCGTAACCATCCTCCCGTGCCGCCACTGCTGCGTCTGCGAAACATGCCTCAAGGAAATCGACGCGTGTCCGATTTGCCGCGCCAAGTTTGCGTCCTACGTCGTCGCGCCGGCGTAGTCACACGAGTTTTGAATCCAACATCTTATTTATCCAACCATGGCATCCGCATACATTAAATCGATTTCGACTTGCTCGTCCCGCCAAACAACCGCCGCGTCCACTGCCACGCCACGCTAGTCGCCGTGGAAACTCCGAGCAACGCAAAACCTACGCGAAAATTGTTGCTCCATAGTGCGCGCAATATATCGTACGAGGAATCGCAACCACGAGCACGACAGGCAACGCCAGAAACGCAAGCAACGCAGACCACCAAAGACACAAAATGCCCCACCACGACGTCTACACATACACATGACATCGCGCGACATCACCCATGGGTCGTATACCACAGGTCGCACGACGCGACGATTCTGTTCTTGTTTCGAGTGAAAGCACTGGCAACCGAGCGTGAGCAACACAAGCATTTGTTGTCGAAGTACCTGGTGGTGGATAAACTCTTCCATCAAACCGTCCTTCTCGGCCCACGCGTGGTCGAGAAATTGTTGCTCGCGCCCTGCCACGTCGGCATACGCCACCTTGCAACCATGCATGTGAACTGTCGTGGGGCCGCGGCGGCCAAAAATCAGCGCCGCCATCGACGGCACAGCCACATCTTTCGTGCGGCTGTAGCCCATTGCATTCGTTGGCACTTCGCCACCGTAGCCTGGATACGCCATTGTGAGGTCGTACACGTCGGGCTGGACGGCCGCCGTCGCCGCCAACATCGTTTCGAGTCCAGCCGTGCGCGGCAAGAGCGTGTGCGCGAGCGTGGGGCGGCCCGCAGCCTTGGCAAAACGGTGTGACTTGGCCATTGCCTCGGTCGTGATGGTCGTGCCTTCGGGGAAGAGGAGCATCCAAAAGGGAAACGTGCCGAGGGACGCCATGTGCTCGGCCACGTGCATGCGGTCGGCATCGAGGTTTCGCCGCACGAAAAGAAATTCAAAGAGCGAGAGGCCCCATCCAAAGACCGGCACGAGCTTGAGTTCGTGCTTGAGGCAAATCTTGAGGCGACCGCCGCCGCCATGGCGCCGCGCCACTGCATTCGCCGTCAGACACAAGAGAGAAGCGACGAACGTACATTCCCAGAGAAACCACCAGTCGGTGTCGATTTGGTGGTTGCAGAGCACGATCGCGGGCTTGGTCAGGTCCGTGGGGAGTTGGCCGCTACGCAGATGGAATGGGAGGATGGGACGTCGATAAAGACAAACGTGATGACAAGGTCGGCCGGGGGAAGGGCGACTGCGATGACGTCGACCCACGCCGTTTGCACTTGTCCCCTGCATGACACACGCATGAGGACGATCGAGAGATGGATGTAGTATCGTACATCAACGTGCGGTAGAGCGGCAGGTTCCATGGCCAGAATGCGAGGAAGATGACGACTTGGTAGGCAAAGAAGAGCACCATGTTGCCAACGAGCCAGAAAACGACCAGCGGGAGCACAACAAGAGACGACATGTTGCAATGCCAAGACAATTCGAGACTGGGACCTGCAAACGTCCCTGGCGAATTCTCTGGCCTTCACATCGAAGATTCGGCACCGACGTAACTTGACCAGGGTCAGCGACCAATTTCACTCTTCATATCGGACCCAGGGTTGATTAATTTTATGTTGCATACATTGTCTAATACTATTTATGCATACATTTAGGTAGGTTTGCCTGATGAATGTACATTTTATGGATTCATAGCTTACCGCCCATCAAGCCACACCAGGCCGCCCATTTGAAAAGGTCGGCAAAGCCCCCATGGTCTTGACCTTTCAACATGCAAGGTCGCTTTGTGGATTCCGATTGCAGCTTGTGGGAATTCACCGCCAAATAAAGGAGACTTAATTGTTTGCACCAATCAGCGACAGGTAAAATCGAAAATAAAGGAGAGAAAACTCGGGGCATCGTATTATTGGACGTTTTAGCTGCCTCTTCCATCAACGCGGCTAGTTTATCCCCTTTCGGAGTTGGACCAAAGACTGTTTTCTTGCATTCGATTTCTCTCATCAGACCCATTTTATATTTCTTATCCGTTGTATACAACTAAAAAGATGGGATGAGCGACGGCGGAACCGACACTTTGGGTAACTGCCGGCGGCACATTCCTCGTTGTCTGACCATCCATGAAGAGCATCGTCCAGCGCCTCTCGCCATCGAAAAGCCGATCAACCAAGCGCCTCTCGACGACATCTGTCGCAGGCACGATTGCGTTCTCGAGCGGCGCGATGGAGATTACCCCGGTCGGGGACGTCTCGGTCGAGCTGCTCTCGGATCGGCTCGTCGTCCAAGACAGCCACCAGGCCAACCTCAAGGGGTTGTTCTTCACCGAGGTACAGCCGTCCATATCACGTCGGAGAAATCAAAGGCGGTTGGGAGTCTAGATCCGGGACATTGAATGGAACTATGCCGACGCGTGGGTGAAGTTCAGCCTCCACTCGGACAGCGTCCTCATCGTCGCGCTCGCGACGCTCTCCGAGGTTCTAGTCGTCGTTGCCGCCTTTAACTTGTCGGTAGTTTGAAGAATGCCTCATGAGTGTCCTCCACGACGCGAAACTCGCGCCCGTCGTTGCGTACACGGGTGTCTTTGCCGGCGCCAAGCAGCCGCGCATCCTCCAACAGCGCCGCGCGACGCTCGTTCCCGCCGCCGCGACGCCGCGGCCCAAAGTCCCCTTGGCCAAGCGCCGGGAACTGCTCATGGCCGACCGGCCGCCCCCGACCACCGAACCCACGCGCGAGACCCTTGCGTGGGAGTACATTCGCGACGGCACGATGACGTTTGCTGTGACGTCATCGTCGTCGTCGTCGTCGGTCATCTTTGTCGACACGCACGTGACCATCCATGGGGGCGAGAATGCCACGAGCCGCGTCGTGCCCTATGACGTCATCCAAAGCTGCGTCCGACGGGTATACGTCAACCCATGGATGCTGACGTTGATCTTGGACGCAATCATAGGCGCTGACGGTCAACGTGACGCTCGTGAAGGGCGAATTGATTACGCTCTCGTGTGCCGGTGCGTCCACCATGTTTACGGCATCACCCGAGTGATATATATATGTGTAGTCGCGCACCACCTCTGCCACGTCTTTTGGTTTTACATGAACCGAGTGCAGCTTGTGCCGGGGTCGTATTACGGCCGCCCCGTGTACAAACCGACGGTCGATGACGCACGCAGCGTTATGGGCGCGGTCTCGACCACGTCGCCTTCGTCATCGCCGCCTGTCGCGGTGACGAGCACTCTCCAGCACCAAGGTCCGCTCTCCAAGACTGCCAGCGAAGGATTTCATCTGACGCAGTCGTGGAAAAAGAAACATGCGTGTTTGTATGACACGCCGTTGGTATGGGTATACAAAGTTTCAGTCTATGACGTGGCGTAGGGAGGCTACTTTTGTTACTTTGACTCGGGGGCCGCGGCCGACCGCAAGGACAAGAAGGACGCCAAAACGATCGACCTCAGCAGCGTCCTCTGTCTGCGTCCCCACTCGGCAATCAACGACGCGCCCAAGTTTGCTTTTGACATTGTCACGCTTTACCGCACGTGGAGTTTTTGCGCCGCCGACGCCGCCGACCTCGCGCACTGGCTTCATGTATACGTCATCCAGGTTTGAGGTCATCATGCTGATTGCGTCAACCAGGTGCTGGGCGACTTTGTCGACCGCAGCGCCGCAATTGCGCCCGACGTACCCCTCGCCTGCGACGTCCGCCTCGCGCATGCGCCGGCATCGGCCGCCACGTCTAGGGACATGGATTGCCACCTGAGTGTTTCGGCGCATGGCGTTTCGCTCTCGTCGACACTTTCGTGGTACTACACGGACATTCACAAGTGAGTTGTCGGTCCACAAGATACTTGTTTACGTCATCTCGTAGGTGGTCGCTCGTGCTCCAGCCGACGCCGTCGCTCTACTTGAGCTGCTTTGTCGACGACCAGTGTCTCGCGGCCGGCGATTTTCTCTTTCAGACCAAGAACGCGCCGGCGCTTTGCCAAGCGATCGAATTCCACGTGGCCAAATGCCTCGCCAAGGTCGACGTGCTCCACGCGGCCGCCACGTCACCAGCGTCACCATTCCACCCATCGCCGCCCCCGATTCCACCCCAGAGCCGCCTGCGCCACGCGACCATCGTCAAGTTGCCCCCGCCGCCGCCCATGCAGTCGTTCCGCCGTGTCCTCGTCCCCGCCGTCTCGTAATCAGACCGATAGGGCCGTGACGCCGCGTCGTCACACATTGTATTTTGATGTATACGCACTGGCTCTCTTTTCGTGGGTCGTTCTAGGCCACGCGGCGGTCGTCGCCATTGTTGGTGACGTCACGATCGACGTCATCGGGGCGGTGGTGCTGTACCACCGCCTCTATTGCATCCATTTGCTTTCGTATGGATCGACGGCGGCCCTTGCCTTTGGGTCCGACGTTCGCAGGCACCAAGAGTTGCGCTTCGAGGGTCTTGAGCTTGGTCGCGAGTTCCGCGGGCGACCCATCTCCCATCCACGTGTGCTCGGGGCAAAACACGATCGGCGTTGTCGTCGGATCGTAACAATCCCCACACAACATGACATGCATGCGGCAATAGCTGCATCGGATGCCACTGATCGCGTCGTGCGAGACGTTGCAGCCCTGGCAGACGCCGACGACGTGGTCGTTTTCCGAGGCGACGGCGACCCCTACAAACAGACGACGCCGTCAACGAACGAACGACCGCGCGGCCAAACATACGCTGGTCAAAGACAAAGTTTTTGCCGACAAACGCGCCGCCATCAGGGAACGCTTCGAGGTATCGATGAATCCCGCCTTGAAGTTGGTAGACATTGGTCAAGCCGAGGTGTTTGAGGTACGACGATGCCTTCTCGCAGCGGATGCCTCCGGTGCAGTACATGAGGATGCGATCCTTTTGTTGGAGCAGAGGAAGGTGGTCGCGGACCCATTGAGGAAACTGACCAAAGCGGCGCGTCGAGGGGTTCATGGCATCCTTAAAGTGGCCAATGCTACGAGAGAAGAAAAAAGGTGAACAAGGAAGGAGGCAAGTGGACCAACTTGTATTCGTAGTTGTTGCGGACGTCGATGACGGCAATGGCATCTTTGTTAGTTGTCGTCGTCGCATCGAGCATCGCGGCATGAAAGTCGGTGGGACTGAGGTGCACGCCCGTGTTGGCGACGTGACATTCGTCGTCGGGGAGTTCAATCGAGACGATTTCCTTGACGCGGCGGAGGATGAGGTCCTCGAATGGAAGGACGTCCGCGGGGCTGCGCTTCCAGTCGATCTCAAGACCCACGAACGCATCCACGGACGACTCGACCGCGTCAATGTACCCTTGGATCGACGCGGGGTCGCCGCCGAGCGTACCGTTGATCCCTTCTTCCGAGATGCGGACGCGGCCAAGGAGCCCAAGGGAGGCGCAGAGTGTCTTCTGGGACGCGAGGAGCGCATCAACATCGGCGGATGGGAGGTCTGCGTAGCGGTAGTAGAGCAGGACTTCGTAGGGCGCATCGGCTGGATCGGAGGGTGCCATGACGCAAGTGAGTGAAAAGGCAAAAATGCAACATGATGGGCCGAGCAACACAATTATAATAAAATTAAAGTGAACACCAATCGAATCGACCAATCAAACGGCCGCATCCACGGGAGAGAGGATCGAATTCTCTCACAAGAGCACATCGAGGCCGCAGGCTTCGATTTCCGCCCACGCAGCGTCGTCCATGGCGCTAATGACCTGAGGGACCCATTCAAGGCCGTCACTCGCCGGCGCCGCGTGATGCTTCTCTGGCATGGGCTCGGTTTTGACGGTGGGACGAGGCGCAACCATGGGCGGCAAGAGGCGCCTTGGGACCACCACGCACATCGGCGGCGGCGGCTTCTCCAGCGTGGGCTAGTTGCAAGCATCGTCCAGCAAATGTATCAGAGCAGCACACAACTACCTTGATGTTTGAATACCAGTGATTCTTGATAGCGTTGTCCGTTCTAGTCATGACGTCATGACCATCGGCCTCGTTCTCGCCGCCTACCGCCCGCGCAAAGTCTTGGTGAACAAGGCCCAGCGGTTCCCAAACCGCGCTTGGAGCTCGACGAGCGTCGCGTCTTCGTGGGCGTCCCACGGTCCCTTCTTGATGCTCGGGTTCAAATGGTTGTGCCATCTACGGCAAACGTCAGCGACAACGCCACGTCCGACGCACCGTTCCCGGCATTGCTTGCCATTCCGCCCTGCAATGTACGACGCAATGAGCCCCCACCGCTTGGGGCCATACTTGACGACCGTCCGCACGAGCAAATCGTCTTCAAAGGCGAGCCACGGCCGCTTCAACTTGGACGCACTCGCTTGCAGTTCCTGCCATCGGGCGGCGCAGTCGAGCGACGATCGCCGGTCCAGCGTCGCCCCCACGACACGCCACCGCCGCCCGCCATACTTGAGCACGGCCGCACGCAGCTTGTCGTCCTACGACGACAACCAACCGACCATGAGAAACGGGGCACAAGATATTGATGGACGACTGACTTCGTCGATGGACCACTGCCGCGCGTTGGGCTGGGGGGGCATCGTTCTCAACTGACAGAACCATCGTGGCACGCTGCTCGTTGATGGAATGTGACGAGCCAAGATCGTCACACGTCGGTGCCCTGTCAAC
>VJMH01006481.1:0-50558 GCA_009835185.1 Aphanomyces stellatus | reverse complement strand
AAGATGGCGGTGGAGAGGATGGTGGTGGGCTGCATGGTCTTGTTGGAGAGGATTTGGAAATGGGACGATGTGAATTCTACGTGCACTCATGCTTTCCAAGGACAGACTACGATTTGCAAGAGGTATGTTGTTCCTCGCAGGATGTGTTCCAGTGCGAATCGCACCTTGGAAATGTACCGACGGAGCGTCTTGCCACGGCATATAGTATCGACGGAATATTCGCAGATCAAGGAATGTATATATTGTCTATACTGATGTTCCATTCTAAATTCTCCTTTCGGAGAATTCGTGGCGGGCGAGATGTATGTGACGTGACATGTGTAGAGTACATATAGATGTTCAAGTCAGTTCAATCTGTGGCTTTTCAAGGTGCAATGTTACTCTGGGGAGTGATATTTGCACAAGTATTAGTACTACTAGTTGTTGGTAACACGACAAACTCTGGGCCTTGATGCAGCCTTTTTGCCTTGTGTTGGCTTTCATCTTCACGACCAATTGTCTACTATCGAACTGTCGTATTTTTAATGCTACTAAACGAAACGACGAGGATCCCTTTTCCACAGCAGTTGTTCAAACTACCCTTTCGAAACCTCGTGACGAAAATGAACATCACCAAGTTCATCCTTTGCTCCTTAGGCCCATTTTATACTCATTTTTGTTGTCCTCCCTATGCTACACTGCATTTAAATGATACTTGCACACATCCAGATGTGAGGCTAGTCGACCCAAACGTAAACGACTGGTTGTCGTTGTAGGTTTAACACTGTCAGTCGATCAAGACGGAGAAGAAATCCAGAAATGACTCGCTTCTGTGGCACTGGGAACGGGTTCAAGGTATGTAAAGGATGGTCAAGCGAGTGATGTCTTCCGCCAAGGGGTCATCGATGGGAAAACCATTTACAATACCCACCGCCGGCCATGTGCAATACCACCCGACATCGTCACCGTACTTTGCCACAAATGTGTACACTTGTTGTTCCAGTCGGGTTACGGTACCTTAGACAAGTGGTGATGATTAAAGCCCTTATTGAGCGTCCAGGATACCATATTGGTGTTCGGGTCGTACACTGGCTCGAAGTTTTGGTGCAGCATATTATAGTTTTAAACGGGATTTTCCTTCAATGCCACCACAATCAATGCATTTAAAACGTGGATTACTGCTCCAACATCCAAGACACGGGTACAGTGTTACGTTCAACGCAAAGAAAGCTCACATGGCATGAAAGTTAGAACAATTGTAGCATCAATTTTTAAATTCAATACCTCTCGACGGTGGTTCGTCAAAATTGTCAGTTGTGTTACAAGAAAGCGTATTGTTGACGAGGTTTATCGATAAACAAAATATTTCATCCATATATCCTCTAGTACGGGACGCATTGGCTATACCAGTCGTTCTTGAAATCGCACTTGTGCCCTTGGGGACAGCTTGTGGGGCCACTGTATTGCTTCCCCCCGCATTGACCCCACGGTTGCACACTGCCCCCGCCATTGGAGGGCGATGGCACCATGGACGGCGACGGGGGGCTGGGACCCCCACCACCCCCCTGCAGCTTCACACACGTCTTGTAGATCTGCCACGACGACGTGTGTAGCGCCGCCCACACAAAGTAGAGCTGGTTCGCACCCTGACACTTGCTCTTGTCAATTGGCATTTTGCCGCTTGGGATGTTGGCCGGACAATCATCGTTCTGAAACACACGCGTGTTGTCGCACCAGACTTCGCACGGACCTTCGTGGGACGGCGTGAAGGCTTCCGTGGACGAGTGGCCCCACTGAACCACATCAGGAAGGGCCTTGGCGTCGCCGTTGGGGTTGGTAAAGCCACAGGCACCACCAGGGTCGCCGTTCTTCTGGACCAAGTCCCGCAGCGACGTGTACGTGGACGCCTTGAAGGCCGCGTTGAAATTGTTGGCATTTGTACGAGGGTCTTGGTCGTATTTGCCACCAGCGTTGGGCATGGCTTTGTAGCCATCGATGGTGCCAGCATACTTGGTAAAGTCGTCGACTTGGTTGTACGTGGCAGCTGGGTTCATGAGGTAGCCGTGGCCAGCGATGCTGGTGATGACGGAAGCCAAGATGGCGGTGGAGAGGATGGTGGTGGGCTGCATGGTCTTGTTGGAGAGGATTTGGAAATGGGACGATATTAACTGCCTTCATTAGACTTGCTTATCAATGTTGGGAACTGACTGACTTTACGTTGAAGATATATGTACTTCAATTCTGGAGATGTGTTCAAGAGCCTGAACGATTCTTATCATTTTGCCTTCGAAGACGGAATTTTCGAGGTTTTTGTATCTCGAACAGTGAGAGGCAGGACATGCATAGGGAGCCAGTACAGGCAGTGATGTTCCCAGTCACTTGTTAGAGTGATATGTAGTGGTTACTAGTACTACTAGTCACGTGAAACAGATTGTAACGCTCCACTCCTGATCAGATGTCATATTGCGACTTAGAATCATATGCAATTTACTGTCTTGAGAAAATATATTTCTGTCGAACATCACCAAGTCCACCCTCTACATCCACCGCTCAAGTACAAAGCTGTGCATGGCTATTTCATTTCTTCATTGGCCCTGCCCTTCAAACATGCAACCTGCCACCTTTCTCACTGTTGCTATCCTCGCGTCCTCCCTCGCCATCGTCGCGGCGGACTCGGATGTAAGCTTTGCTACCGTCAAAGTCCCTGCGTGGCAACAATGTGGTGGCGAGAACTACCAAGGCCCGACGGACTGTGAAGAGGGCTTTCAATGTCAAGAGACCGACGGACCATACATGAGCCAATGCGTTCAACTCGAGGCTGCGGAGACATCCCCTCGCATGGGCGTGCCGGTCCAGGGCGTCGCCGACGACCTTGCTTCCATCAAGGTCCCTGCGTGGCAACAATGTGGTGGCGAGAACTACCAAGGCCCCACGGATTGCGAAGAGGGCTTTCAATGCACAGAAACGGATGGTTCCTACATGAGCCAATGCGTTCAAGCTGTTGGCAGTGCGTCCGTCTCCAAGGATGCACCAACGGCCAAGGACCTCCCGGTCAACAACGCCGTGGGCGACATGGTCAAGATTCCAGGGTGGCAGCAATGCGGTGGCACCAACTATGCCGGCCCCACCACTTGCGAAGTTGGGTTTGTGTGCCAAGAGACCGATGGGTCATACTTGAGCCAGTGCGTTCAAGTTGAATCAGCGGAAGCGAGCATGTCTACCAACAATGCCGTCGACAAGCCCAACAATGACGACGATGGCGACGACGGTGACGATGACGGTGACGACGGTGACGATGACGGTGGCGACGGTGACGATGACAAGGAAGGTGACGCGAGCAGCAGCTTTGCTTCCGCCAAAGTCCCTGCGTGGCAACAATGCGGGGGCGATAAGTACCAAGGCCCGACTGCTTGCGAAGATGGCTTTGTGTGCCAAGAGACTGACGGCCCCTACATGAGTCAATGCGTTCAAGCTGAGTCAGGTGGCTCAGCGACCAAGGACGCTCCCGCCAACAGCTCGCTGCGTGGCGCTGCGTTGACCGATGATTTCGCTGGCGTCAAAGTGGCGGCGTGGCAACAATGCGGGGGCCAGTACTACGCTGGCCCGACGACGTGCGAAGATGGCTTTGAGTGCAAGGCCACGGACGAAGAAGGATTTAGCCAATGCATTGCTGCGTAAATAATTGGGTTAATGAGTTGCATGTAGCCAAGGTTGGACAAAATGATATCATTTGCAGGATTGAAAGAAACGTTATCATTAATCATACGTACATCATAATGATATAATATGATGAAAATTGGCATATATTAAATGAAAGACATGAACTAAGCACTATTGGTGCACGACAATGGTGGGACAAGTCGTTTCGAAGTCTGTCTGGGTGCTTCTCGTCTCTCACGTTGAGCCGTGTAGTCGGCAGCAACTTGTACGTGCATATTCAGCGTTGGGGCGGCGAAAAAGACGTTCCACCCACTCAGAATGTTGGTAAAATCTTATCGAGAAACGACCAGGGTGTGCTGCTTTGCGAGTCGATTGAGACGTGGAATAGACGGCGAGATGCTCTACAATAATAGCGGCAGCGAGTCAGAAGACGACGATGACGAATTATTGGAAGACAAGTATATCAAGTTCGTTTATCTACATATTTGTATACTGTGTATGTTTAATGATTAACGATGGAAATTTATCATTATGATTAATGATAATTTTAATTATCACTAGTATTTAAAAATACTAGTACTCGTCATTAAAAACACCCCTGTCACTGTTGTCCCCAATGAGATCCATGTTTTGACGGCCACTGAATATGCATTTTTTAATCCTTCTGGGCTGAATTAGAATTGTTCTATTTGTTTTTGGAGGCAATAATAAGAATCGACAGCTGTGAGATTTGAACTCACGAGGGTTTCCCGAAATTTATTGGGGAAACCCTCGTGAGTTCAAATCTATTGGGGAAACCCTCATGAGTTCAAATCTCACAGCTGTCGATTTTTTGTGCGAAAACTAACAACATATGCAGAGCACATTCAGCAATCAGGCCTCGTGGCTTCCGTAGTGAATTGACCACCACCATAGTCTCCTCTCGCAATATAGGGGCAACACGTCCTAGTATATATCTGAGTGTATTGCAATGCTGCACGAGTTGCCACTTCTAAATGTAAGTTGCAACATACGCATGGAAAAACGCAGCCTCGCTACATACAAAACTATTGTTAATGTACTACAACTGTACAAGTATGAAGTATTCTGTCGCAGCAACATCAAATTAACCCTGAAACGTTGACACAGGGCTTGGTGTTGCTATGCAATAACATCAATCAAGCAAGTCGCAATACAGACAACTACGTAGTAACAAAGATTTCAAGGAGGTACTCCGCCACACTGTGAGTACGGACCGCAGCAACATACGCAGACGTTTGTCTAATTTTGTCACAATGAGTCGAGAAAATATTTGTTTCATACTCCCAGAGTATATATATACTCTCATATTTGTTATGATATGTGTAAATACTCTATTGTAAATCGACGTATTTAACGAAAACCATTGGCAGAAATTTTTGTAACGTCGTTTGGTCAACCAAGTCGAGAGAATCCTTTAAAGTATAACTAAGAGCACTCGACCTTCCGTTGTCACCTTCGAGGGGATGCGACGTCAAGAATGATTGTCAAGTCCCCTCAAATCATGAAATCCCTCAGGCTGATCTGCATTTTCGCACATTCTTCAGTCTCGCGCGATGGCCGACACTGCCGACATCGTCGCCAACGAGGAACACGTCGGTTGCACTGAAACACATCCTCTAACGTAATGCCTCCTCTAGCTGGATGACCTCCGCAGGCGACACGGCGCCGACACGCGCTTTGTCCAAGCGTCGTTCCAGAAAACTCTGCGGCAGTGGACCAAGTCGGCGGTCGAGCGCGCCAAGCTTGAGACGCTGCTCGCGTGCGTGGTGCCGCCTTGTCTCGCTTAAGAGTGACATACTCGACGTAGGTACGTCGACTTTTGCGCGGCCGTCTTGTCGGACACGCCACCATCATCGGTCGTGCGCTCCGCCAAAGACGTGGCCCGCGTCGAAAAGTATATTGACAAGATCGTCCGGCCGTACGTGGCCAAGCACCGGCGCGAACACTCGGCGTTTCAGCCGCTCGGAGAGACTGCCACGTCATCACCCGCGGCGCATCGCGACGACGACGACAAATCGGCGCCCATTGTACTCGACGGATCGCCGCCGACCCGCGCCACGTCCATGGGCAGCGTGGACAGCAGTGTCGTTGATCGGATGCTGCTGCTTTCCATGTCTACGGCGGCGGGCGGGACAGTGGCAGCGGGGTCAGACGTGGGCTCGTCTATCGACGCGATCGGCCATGTTGACGACGGGGACCGGGCGAGTGCGTACTGGCACGAGGTACGTGGCCGGCTGACGCGCCATCGTCACGTCCAGCACACATAGCACGCCCGGCTCCGCGCCACGCACGTCGCCGACGTCCGCCGCGTCCACGCGATCTTTGACAAGTTCAAGCGAACGCAAGCGGCGCACGCGGCGCCGCACGTGCTGGCCAAGGCCAATTTCATGCTAAGTCACGTGGCCGCGTGCATCGCAGTCTTGGACGACCGCGACCATGTCCGTCCGTGGGCTGAGCTTGACCAGGTCGTGCACACGATCGACCATTTGATCGAGCCGTATTTGGCGAGTGTCTCGGACGGCGACGAGTACTG
The DNA here is from genome assembly GCA_009835185.1 of Aphanomyces stellatus. Lineage (NCBI taxonomy): Eukaryota > Oomycota > Saprolegniomycetes > Saprolegniales > Verrucalvaceae > Aphanomyces > Aphanomyces stellatus. Next base: position 44,365 of record VJMH01006481.1, on the reverse strand, counting down.
GCGCGAGGTAATGACTCTGATTCTGAGTCTGAGTCTGAGTATGAAGTCGTAGCACGCCATGCTCCACCGCAAGTACGCCGATGACGTGGCCACCACGCACCATGCGTTCACCGAATACGTCGCGGCGATGCAGACCCCGGCCAAGGCCTCGTTCCGCGCGCAGATTCAGCACATTTTGACGTTTGTAACGTGGACGGACGACGTGCTCGCAGAAACGCCGTCGACCCACGCGCCGCGCCCCGTGGCCGATTTGGAGCTTGTGTACCAGTACATTGAGCAGTACGTCCTCCCGTACGTAGCCAAGTACGGCCGCGCGACCTCGGGCCGATATCAGCAGTCCAAGTAATGCGTGTTTCTGTACTGGCGGATGTACGAGTGGGCGTGAGCGGTCGAAAGCATTCACTTGGAGTCAGTCACCTTGTCTAGATTTTCAAGATGGCAAGGTTCGGTTCATGCGATAGTTACGAATGTCTCAAACTTATTTCTTCATTGGCTTGCAGTGGCTATAGTAGTCGTGGTCATAGGTGCAGACACTACCGGGCTTGCATGATGTCAAACCTGCAAAGCCCTTGCCACCACACTGCTGCCATAAATCAACACCCCCGCTTAGAGCCGCTGGAGCGACCGACGGCGAGGCTCGGGCCAACCTTGTACCATCACTAGCAGGGCCAAGGGGCGGCAGTTTTTTCTCCTGGACAAAGAACCCTTGGTTCCACAGCGCCTTGAACGCATCAGGGAAGAACGTGCCAGCCGATGGACCATTGGGCATCGCACCGGGTTTGCCGCTGCATTCGCCGTCGCTGTCGCCAGGCACTTTGATCCACAAGTGGTAGTCGACCAACGGGTTGTAAGTCTCGGCGGTCGATGGCGCGCCCATGCCACCGCCGGCAGGGTTGCACCACTGCGTCCCAGGTAGCGCGTTGTAGTTGCGAGACGTGTCGATGAGGCAGTGGAGCCCGCCCGTTTGGTCAGAGAATTCCTGGCACTTGGTATGCAGCGCATCGGTGGTCATGTAGTTGGCCGTGTTGATAGCGATGCCAGCGAGTCGACCGGCGGTCTGGAGGTCGTGGAGCGCGGCGATGGCTGGCTTGACGTCGGCCCACGCCGCCACGTCTGCGTACACGCGTGCCTTGGCATTCGTGGCCGTGAGGATGCCAAGTGCGCGCTTCAAATTGGCCAAGTACCCGTGGCGGACGCCGCAGCCGCCGGCCGCAACAAGCCCAATCGCATCCGGCTCGAGGACGTAAATGACGTCGCGGTCGGGTCCGACGGTCGTGGCCAGCGTTTGAATCCACGCCGCGTACGCCGCCGCGTGGGTGTTGCCCCCCGCTTGCGAGAACCCACCGTCGCCGCAGTCCTTGTTGGGAAGCCCGTAGATCACGATGGCTGGAATCGAACCGTCTTTGCATTTGACCATCAAATCCGCGACGAGGTCGTCCGATCGATCCGTGTACCACGTGGCCATGGCCGTGCTGTTGAGTGCGTCGATGGCGGGCTTGAGGTGCGGATGCACGTCGGCGGCATGGAGAAGGGTGTAAGGCACGAGGGCAGAGCAGAGGCGCGGAAGCGTCGCACCGTGCGAGAAGAGGACGGCCAGGAGAAGGGTGGTAGGGACGATGATCTTCATGGCACACAGCCAATTTCAAACTGTCGCCTCCAACAACGATCGACCGCTCCCCACTTGATTTCTACGTCGGTGTCGGGATGTGGTAAAGAGATGGCGTCGCGCAGCGCGAGAGCCACCACCTCCATGAATGAACGGTAAAACGTTGCTCTGGAGCAAGCTTTCTACGAGACCTTCGAGGCCCTCCCCTTTATTGGCTTCGACGGAAAAATATTCGACAGCTCTGAGATATGAACTCACGAGGGTTTCCCCAATAGACCGCTGTCTTATAATTATTAGTCAATAATTTAGGGTTGCTAATTGTTTTGACCAGTTAGACCCAACCCTTCTCAAGCGGACCTTCAGTGTGCGTGAAATCCCTTTTTAGTTAGTTGGCACTAACTAAATGACTTTCTTCGACTAACTAACGTAAACATGACAAAAACGAACACAATCTAATCATTTGAACGAAATTTTGCCTTCAGCATCAATTTTTTGTTTCGACTCGAGAGCATCGGAAATGCAACGGATCGCGCCATAGAGTCACATGTGCCAACCTGTTAGCTTCATTCTTTTCGAGCATGCTTTGAATATAATGTACTCGTAGGACCCCCCTGGGGTCGTGGTGTAAATTTTCCGGACAATCCGGTTACTGAGAGTCCACCAACCTGAAATTACATTCATTCATTTAAACATTTTCACAAGGCTAATACACTCATTCGGGCGGGATGTACTTTGAAGTATCAGTCAACAATTAGCGGTCTCGAGTCGAGTGCACGGCACGGGGGCACTCGAAGCGCGACGCTTACGATATCTACCAATATGACGGACGCTATGTCGAACGCTATGAGTGTACTGCTTCAACAGGCAGTTTGTCGTACGAGTGTGATCTTATTGGACTCATCGAGTGCATTGGCGGCAACTATACATAGCGAAATCATCATGTCAAAAGGCCACAGGATCTCGCACAGCCAATCCAAGATCATGTGGCTGTAGTAATTTCTGTGGTTGCACAGCAAATGCACTCGCGTCTTTGCATTTCGACGACGTTTGGATGATTTGAAGATGTCCGAAATGGTTCGAAGATAGTATGATGTCCAAAATGCACGAGCATCCCTCGAGAGAGTGAGTGCAAGATTGCGTTTCATGGTTGCATCGAGGCGGGCGCCATCTGTGAACTTGCCAGCATAAAATATCATGTATGAGAGTATTCGCTATAAACTATGAGGGTTGAAGCTCTGGTTTGTGAAAATGGTAAAATGGTTCAATGACACGAACGGAACACATTTCTGACCTCGCCAGCGCATATACAGGGACCCAATGAATGCGAGTTTACTATAGAATCCCACGAAGGTAAGTTTGTAGCACTGACTAAACACACTAAAACGCGCGTTAACGGATGCAGTTGTTAGTTAGTTAGTCTCGTTAGTTGACTAACTAAAACGACCTGAGACACAACGGGCAAAGAGGCAATTGAGCCAAGTCGGACGATGGCCACGAGAAAGGTGAAAAGGCTTCCTTGCAAATACCTAGTACAAGATTGTGCAAAGAATCAGATGCTTTCGGTCTCTATGACCCCTAGCCCTCGCCCTGGCTGTGGCCTTGTACGGCTGGTTCGACTAGTACGTCGATATGACGTGGCGCGTCGTCAAGGCCCGACCCCCCTTTTTTTGCACACTCGTGTTTTTATTAATAATCTACTACAACGCTTCCACCATGTTCATCAAGTCGCCGCCGTCGCCGTCGCCGTCGTCGTTCGAGCTGCCCGAATTGCCATTGTCCATGCCAAATCCCCCGCCTTCCATGTCCAAAAAGTTCATGTCGCTGCCGTTGCCGCCATTGCCGTTGGGACCGCTGCCTTGCATGAGCATGTCGTTGCCCATCATGTTGTCGTTGCCCATGTTGTAGCCGCCATTGTTGCCCATAAAGCCCATGTTCATACCGGGACCGCCGCCGCCGCCGCCATACTGGCCGCCACCGTACGACGGTTGGCCCATGCCCATTTGTCCCATGCCATAGTCTGGCATCATGGGCATCCCAGGCGGTTGTTGCTTTGGCATGGCCGATTGCATCATGTCTTGAAAGCCGTGGTTGGATTGTTGTTGCGGCGGCGGCGGCGCTTGGTGGACTTGGCGTCCCGGCGGCATGCCCATCATCGCGTCAAAGCCGCCGCCTTGACTTCCCTGCGGCGTGTTGTTGCCGCTGCCTGTCCGTCGGTCCTTCTCGGCCTTGAGCTTCTTCAAATACGGATGTACGATTCGGATCACGTATTTGTTGACTTTTTCGAGCTCGTCGAGGCCGCGCGGCTGCGCCGTCGCTTGGTCTTCGTCAAGCACAGTCGCGCAGAGCTGGACGTAGCCAAGGAGGTACGTCAGCTTTTGCTTTTGTTCGCTCTCGTTTTGGTCCTTCATGTGGTCGACATACTTTTTGAACGCGCTGTGCACCGTGCTCACGTCTTGCGAGTATTTGGCCTTGAGCAAGGCGTGCTACAAACATCGCTCAGCATCGCCAAGAAGAAGACGAGTCGGCACCTGGCGCCAGTATTCTGCCGGGTTGTTGCCCGCCATGGGATTGATAATGCTGTCGCCGGGCGACGATGACGACGACGGGCCACCACCGGGGGGGCCACCCCCGCGGGTATGCATTTGTTGTTGCTGGGGGTTGTTGGCCGGGGGCGGCGACGGACCCTTGGCTGGCGGCGGCGCCACATTCTTGCCGGGCAACTTGTTGGCTTGCGGTGGTTGCTTGGGGGTCGTGTTGGTAGGATTTTGGCCGGGAAAGCCGCCGCCCGACGGCACATTGCTCCCGCCCGTGTTGATGCTCAACCCGTTTGGTCCTTGGCCGCCACCGTACATGCCATACTGTTGTTGCGACGACTGCGGGCCGCCGTTTGGGTTGTTCATGCCCATGTTGGGGCCGCCGCCCATGTGCGTGGGTTGTCCTCCGCCCATCATGCCGCTATTGCCCGGGCCGCCGCCGAGATGTCCGGGGTGGCCTTGGTTGGGCATTTCACCCGCCTGTGTCTTGAGGTGTTGCAATCGCTTGAGAATCTTGTTGATGTAGTCCTCCTGCAAGAGAAGAAGCCCATAGTCGACGCGGAGAATGATGAAGGCGGCGACGACGACGTACCTGCGTCTGGCATTCCTTGTACAATTTCAATTCGAACCACGCGACGTTGATCCAGAGCGCAATGCCAGGCGGCTCTGTCGAGACGCGGACCATTTCGTTGTACATCTTGGCAATCAAGTTGGCGCGGTGTTCGCGCGTGAATTGCGCGCGCCATTCCATTTGGGCAATGCTTTGGCCGCCCGCGGGGTTCGACGCCGGCATGTATCCTTGGACGTTCGACGGCGGGTACGACGACTGCGTCGACATGTTGGGCGCGTTCGACTGCCCCATTGGGTTGTACCCGGACGGGCCGCCCATCGGGTTCATGCCGCCGCCACCGCCCATCGACATGTTGCCCATGGAGCCCATCTGATGGTTCATACCGTGCATGTTGCCCATACCGCCCATCATGTGATGTCCGCCGTGGGGCTGGCCGCCGTGTTGTTGGTGTTGCATGTGCCCCATTGGATTGTGGCCCATGCCCATGTTCATACCTGACGGGTTCATGGACGCGTTCGGGTTCGCGCCGTTCGGTTGGTTCGGACCGCCGCCGCCGCCGGGCATGCCCATGCCCATACCCATCATCGGATTCATGTTGTTCATCGAGGACATGTGCTGGGGGTGTTGACCGGGCATGCCCGGTTGGTTGGAGGACATCATGCCGCCGCCCATGCCAGGGTGATGGGACATGCCGGGGTTCATGTTTCCCATGGGGTTCATACCGCCCATGTTCATACCCATACCGCCCATCTGATTGAGGTTCATCCCATTCATGTTCATCGCTCCTTGCCGGCCGGCCGATCGATCGGGGGTGAATACGGGAATGAAGAAATCATGCGCTCCACCATGCCTCGTCGAATTCCACCAATCGGAGCGCGGCGCAATGTCTCCCCGGCACCAAGTTATCCGGATACAAATACAAACTTCGAGTGACACATCCGGATACGTGTCCCAAAATAAAATACAGTTCAAATTTCGCGTTTAAATTTCCACCTCCCAAACTCGATGCACTGCAATATTAGTTTCTACAGTATGCCCCTTCTGTCCTTCCTCGGAAGCTTCCCGGCACCGCGTACTTTAGCGTGGACATCACCTATACTTGTTGCGCGCGAGATGCCTCTATGGCTTCGCTTTCAAACTTCGAGCATGCCTTGCCCAAGCAGTACCGCCAAGCGCGCGCTGCGATCCATTGTGTGCAACTCTGCGACGTTCGTCCAGTTTGAGGTATTTATCCAAATATTGACATTAAAACGTGAGAAAAAGCATGAAAATTGCGGTCACGCACCACCTGACTTGGCCAAAGTATTGATGTTTGACATGACACATGTGCGCGGTGTCGAACCACGTCAATTTTCATCCAAATGCAAACCTGGACGAACTTCAAGTTCGTCCAGTCATATCGATCAACTCCCCTGTCCGGGCAGACGAACTTGGAGTTCGTCCACTCCAAGTGCTGTATATTTGATCCAAAACCCTTGTCAGAAACACATTCCAAGCATTTGGACCTTCGACACTAATGTTCAATGTAGAACTTAAAGTAAAGTTCTCCATGGGAATGAAAAGAACAAACCACCTTTGTAGCGGCACTGGCCAACCGCCATTCAGCAATCAAAATCAATCGTGTCGGTTTCTGAGGAATTTTTGCCCATCGGAATGAGATCATCCATTCACCGTGCTCAGTTCCACAGTGCTTCCCTTATCCGTATGTAACCGGAGGCTTGCGTTCTTGCAACTCCAGAGTATTATACTCCCTCTGCTCCGTTTTAATCCCTCCACTCAGAAAAATGTTGTATGCCTCCTTTGATTAAAATATGCATCACTGTAAAAATGAATGTACGGATTATTAAGTTTCAAGAGGGGCGATGTGATATGCAGCCAATCAAATTGATGCAAAATATTGTCAACCAATGAAATACTGATACTTTCAAGGCAGAAATGTGATTTCACACGTCGCCAGAGTGTGAGTTGCATTTAGAATGTATGTTTTATCATAAACGTATCCATACAAAAATGTCAGGTCCGAAAACGACTTGTTCCTCGTGCAGATTGCTTAATGTGGTAATTTGCGTGGAATGCTCATGTCATGTTCGTTCAGAATATCAAATCAAAACTTGAAATTTCATATTTTGACAGTCGATATCGCAATTTTAGTTCAACATACAAATATTACAATTAAACATGTCAGCCCTCCCTGAAGTCACAGCATTTTCGGAACAGAGGGAGAATTTAGAAGGTCCGACGGCAAACCTCTATTAATTTGTACTCTGCAGGTTTAAATTTGTGTGACAATTTCATATCCTTTGATGTTGTGAACCCTCGATCGAAGTGGAACAAGCGGGAACGTCGACCATGCCACACCACTTTCCAATCTGCACCTCATGGTTGCGACGTCCCGTCCGACTGCCGCCGTGCATGCCATCGCCAAGCAAGGATTTGTGAATGGCAGCTTCTACGACAAGGCGCGGCCGTCGTTCCCTGTGGAAGCGCTCGCGCATTTGATCCCCTCGTCCCTCGATCGCACCTCTAGTCATGTGCTTGAAATCGGAAGCGGGACGGGTAAATTCACGGCGCTGCTGGCCTCGGTGTTTGATGGGGATCGTCTCACGACTGTCGAACCCGTGGCGGGGATGCGCGCGGCCTTTGCCGCCAACTTCCCGGCCATTCCGTGTGTGGACGGAACGGCTGAACACCTGCCGCTCGCCGATGCGTCGCATGATGCCATCTACCTCGCACAGACCTTCCATTGGTGCGACAATGTCGAAGCCCTCACCGAAATGGCGCGGGTCTTGCGCCCCCGCGGCGTCCTCGGGCTTGTGTGGAACATGGAAGACGACCGGACGCCGTGGGTTGCTGCGCTCCGAGCCATCTACCAGCGGTACATCCTGCCGGACGATCCTCTTATCCCGCTGACTTAGATTCGACGGCGTTGCACCTCAATACCGCAGTGGCAAGTGGGAAGCGATCTTTCGTGACCAGACGATCTTTGACTACCCACTCCAGCACGTCCAAATCGAACGCCACGTACCCGTCGATGGCATCGATCAAATCTGGCACCGCGTCCTCTCCAAGTCGTACGTCCAAAGCCTCTCGACCGACGCGATCGAGGACCTCAAGGCTGAAGTTTATGCGATCCTCGACACCGCGACCTTTGACCGCGACGCCGACGGCAAGATCCTCTATCCGTACGTGACCGACGCCTACGTCACAACCAAGTCAGCGTAACGAGCCCAATTTCCTTATTCAGTACTGTATCGCAGTCCTCGGCGTTTGAACATACGCTGGTGCGTCGCTCGCCGTGGGTGGCTTCGTGTCGATGCCACTCATAACCGTGGCTCTGTTTTTGTCACAATTTTGGTTTTGTGTGGGGGACTTGCGCCGTTTCACAAATGTCAGCGCTCAACCAATCCCATTGAGATGTACTTATATAGGGTAATATTGTCGTTTCGAGCGAAATTTGGTGTTTGATCATCACTTCGATCGAGGAGGAATTATTTTGAACTATGTATACTGAACAGTTACAAGACAGTTGGTGTTCGTGCACTTTTCATTCAAAGATGCATCCATCACAGAGTTCAATCATGCCAAATCTGTGTGCATACTTGCATCTTGGCACGAAGCGAGCAACAGTTGGGCACATCTTTAACAAGTCCCAAGCAAGAATTTCGAACTGGATTCAGAGGACTGAAGACGCGGAATAGTATGAACGAGCGGCCGTGATGGAGCCTTTGACGTTGAAGGGCGGAGTGAAACTTCTGTATTGCATCCTTCGGTGCCAGCACGTCGTGCGGCTGCAACGCGGCCACGTGAGTTTCTTGGCAGTGGTTTCTCGATCGTGCGCCAACTCGGCCTCTGTTGTCACGCGTTGGGTGAGCGAATCGATTTGTTGTTCCTTCGCGGCCAACGACTGCCCTTCTGCATGTTGTGATCGGTGTTGATGGAGAAAGGACGCAAGTGCGATAGTCGGCTATCACACGCAAGAGATGAATGCTTGGTAAAGTTGACGGGTGTCGCTAGGGCGACGGACGATCTTCCACTTGCGACGAACGTGCGTTGTCCGAGCCCCCGCGTTCATCGAGACATGACGTGCGTCCGGCCATGATGGGATTTCGAAATGTGGAACGTTGTGGTGCGGAAGAATTCTCTTGGTCGAGCGATTCCGGATCGTCGGTCGGTTTGAGACGCCCTCGCCAAGTTCCCCACTCGATCGTACCGTCACAACTCGATGAGATCGAGCTCTTGGCTTGACTTTGGAAGGCGTCTAGAGCATCCTTTGCCTTCGTTGTAACCAATTACCTCGTGGGTTATCGTCGTGGAAGGCCAAGACGTTTCACAACTTCGACAGCACTTTGCGAAATGTCAAAACCGGAAATTCCTCATTTGAATATGATGCTGAGACGCTTTTTTTTTATCACTTGTAATTATTTCACGCAAAATATAGAATTTGAGGCATAGATTGGGAAATTTTTGCCGATTTATGACAAATCTTTGCAGCAAGATATTTCATCCGTCAAATATGGATCCAGCGCTTGTTGGGGCTTGGGTGAGCACGGAAGCTTTTGGCAACACGGCACTCGACTGGAGCGAAGACGTTAAGGCGGGGAAGGCGGTGCTCCACCTCTCTTTCACCGAGGACGGCCATGTCTTCTTTGACGTTCAAAGCGGCGATGGCGGCAAGACGTATGCGCACGTCCTGCCTCGCGAGAGCACATGCGAGTGCAACGCGGCCGAGAAGATCCTCACGATGCATGCCGACACAACGGGCTTGACATGGACGTATCAAATCGAAGACGACGCTAACGTGCGGCTGCGACTCGTGGGCGCGAAGCGATTTGCGCGCTGCAAAGGCGTGGACAACATTTATTTACGACGACAGATCAACAGTACCAGCTAAACCAGACATAGCGATATCCTTTGATGCATGTTGCCTCTATTTTCTTCCTCGAGACCCTCCAAGTACGCCGGTTGGACGGTTGGACGAGTGGGTCCCTCCTTTCACAAAATGGACACCTCCATCAACTAACAGTACAGTAGGTGTATTTCACGCGACAGAACGACACACACATTTGCCATTCATTTGTCGGCCATCTATCCATGTCCATCAAGCACTTGTCATGCTTCGACGCACACACTGGCCAAATGATCCCCATACATAGCTTCATATCCAAACGCAAATACATCCTTCGTCTCGATCCTACTAGTCGCTTCGACCCATGAGCAGCTTGACCACTTCGACACGACCTTTCTTGGACGCATTCATGAGTGGCGTCGAGCCATCCTACAAACGCGGCATAAGAGATTACCACAGTCAGCCGTACGTTAGACGTGAGCTCACGGTCGGCGCCATGTTCCAAAAGCAACGCGACGACGTCTGCGCGTCCCTTGACCGCGGCAATGTTAATCGGCGTCCATCCCTCCTACACACCCACGCGTCAACCCAACGTGCATCAAGAGACGATACATGGTCGGCCAGGTCCGGCGTCGCGCCATGCGCCAAAAGCGTCGTGGCAATGGCCGCGAATCCATTCTGCGAGGCAATGTACAGTGGCGTGCGGTGGTTCTACTGACATGCATGAGACGACACAACTTGGATTTGTTCAACCATATTGGTATGGTTGATTTTGGCGCCATGGGTCAAGAGGAGGTCGACCACGGCCGCGTGGCCCTTCTTGGACGCCAAATACAACGGACTGTATCCTCTCTACACACATATACATCTCCATCCTGCACGACGAGGACGAGAAGGAGATCAACCTTGGTCGTCGCCTCGACGGTCGCGCCATGGGCCAAGAGCGCCGCGACAATCTCTAGATGGCCGTACTTGGACGCAGTCAAAAGAGGTGTAGTGCCGTCCTAGTGGTCCAGTCTTAGTCGTGAAGCCCACTGCGTCATCGAACCATACCTCGGCAGCCAGGTCGACGCGCACGACCCCGTGACAGGATTTCTCGACTGCGTCATACGACACAAAATCGTCGTCGTCGTCGTCGTCCGATACCCCCGAGAGCAAGGTCCAGCCATCCTGTGAAAGGTGTGAGGATGTGGATTCAGTGCGATTGCACCTCGGCCGCCACATCGCCATTGGGAGTATGGGCAAGGAGGTGCTTGACAACATCGGTCTTGCCCTTCTTGGCGGCTGTGATCAACGGGGTCGTTCCTTTCTACGACCATGATGGATGAGTTGTGTATCCCATGGCAAGACATACCAAATCACCACAGTTGATGTCGGCGCCATACGCCAAGAGAATGTCCACGACGCGAACGTGGCCTTTGTCAGCGGCAATGTTGAGCGGCGTAAACCCATCCTATACGACGCACACAGTCAAGAGATCGCGCGCTCTCCCATTACGGACGTACAATGTCGGCCGCGTGAACTGACGCGCCATGCGCCAACAACGTCTTGACAACTTCGACGTAGCCGTATTGCGAAGCAATATAGAGCGGCGAGCGCGCGTTCTGTCAACACGAGTGAGCCTCGGGCAAAGACGACGCCTACCTTGTTGACGCGGTCGACATCGGCTCCATGCACGAGCAGTTCCGTGACGACCGTGTCGTGTCCGTGCTTGGCCGCGAGGTACAGTGCCGTGTATCCTTCCTATCGCAGCAAGGGTTCAGCAAGAAACGATGCCGTCGAAGCCAACCTGGTTGCTCCAGTTGATGGGTGAGCGACATGCTAATGTCTGACGAAGTCGCGGAATGTCTCCTGCACATGCGGCGTCCACAAGCTTCTCTTCCGCAGACTACATCACGTCGCATCCACTCATGTGTGCGTCGTCGTCGTACCGTACCTGCATGGCGAGGATGGATGCGGCACTTTTTTGAAATGAGGGACGAGGCGCACGAAAGATTTGTTTCGATAAAAATCCGGAAGGTGGTATCCGGATGGAGCCTCACCCACGACGGCGACGACAGACGTTTACATGTGACGGGTTCGTCCCTCAATCACTAGCAATCACCACCACACGATCTTTGCGTGGTGATCTTGTGGTGCACTCGCGACCGTCCAAATCATTCTTCTTTGCATCTCTCAAGTGGGCGATGGGCTCCTCCACAAAGGACGAACCGCAGCTCCACCAAATCAACTGACCATCACAAAGGAGTCACCACCAGCCGAATTCCTTCCTCAATACTTTGGCGGCAGAAGAGCCCAAGCGCATGCGACCTGCGGTATGTGGCAGCACTTGTGGTATCGTTCAAACCACGAAGACTATCCTCCTTGTACCCTGCAGCAAGCATTTCGTTTCGATGGTTCAATGCAAGTACATACATTCTAATCGTACCATCACTCCGAATCCGTTTCATGGACGACGGTTCGGTCAATCCTTCGACGTCGCATCCTCATGCGATGGCAACAACGACGGTGTTGGTCTCCCATGATCTCTTCCTATTGCTCACGTCCTTCATGCCGGGGCGGCGCGCCAAGGAGTGGACCGACGCCTTCCGGATCCTCCGCGCAGGGCACCTCCATCTTCTCCATCAAGCTGTCGTCACATCTGCCACGATGAACGCTGCCGCCGCCGCCGGCCGACTGGATATCCTCCGCTGGCTGCATGAGCGCCACGCATCCTCGCTCGGATGGACAACAGCAGCCATGGATCACGCTGCCGCCAATGGACATTTGAACGTCGTGACATTCCTGCACACCCACCGCCACGAAGGCTGCACATGTGCTGCGATGGACGGTGCCGCCGCGAATGGCCATTTGGACATGCTCCAATACCTCTATCACGACACCGATGCGCCGTTTGAGCCTGTGGACGTCCTCGTCCAGGCGACCGAGGCCGAGCACTATGACGTGGCGCTGTGGTTGGAAAGGCTGACCACACGCAGACCAGTGATCACGTCCGACGAGACAAGACCAACCTGGGTCGTTTGTGTCGTGGGTCACGTTCGTGCGTTCGTTCGTTCGTGGTTTCGCACGCCAAGGATCGTGTAAGCATGTCAACACAGATTGGTATCTCACCAGCTGCGTGGATCAATGAGGAACGGGCCCAGTCCACCTTGACGCTGTCTTGAGTGGTGAACGTGAGTGACCCCCGAAAGTCGCATGAACACTTCAATTCGACTCCATCACACGGCGACGCCAGACAAGCATCAACGTTGGTTGAAGAAAGGCGTCAGCATGTAAGTCCTTCAGCCGGGCAAGATGAATCGATCGACTCTGATTATCCGGATTCCATGTTACAACATATGCGCTATATATTATACAAATATCAAGTATTTTGCTGTCAGTTCGTACACAACAGGCAAAGCATTGCAACAGACTCGCATGCGGCTCACGTTCGTTCTTCACGCCGCAGCGCAGCTTGCTGCGTCCATTGACGCCAGTACAGGGGATCCACAACAGACGCTCAGCTTTGCCTCGCACGACGCGTGGTGTCACTACCATTGCTCGCACTTCAACGTCGTCTCGGCGGCTGCATGCGCCGCGTCGGCTTGTCCCTCTCCCCGCCGCAGCATGGAGGCGTCCATGCCCTCGCTCCGACTCATCGAATGCGCCTCCCATCCATCCACTGCGCTTGTTATGACAATCTCCCCTGATGGCATTGGCTTCCACGAGTTCTTGCACTCATTCGACACCATCCTGCGGCACGTCGTCGACGGCCCGTCCTTGGCTGCGTGTGAGCTCGTACACATAGATCAAGAGGTCATCATTCTCCCTCGGTTCATGCTCCACATGAACCATCATGTAGGACTTTGCCCGCGGCGACGGACTTGAAGTCGATCCCATCATACCAAGCCTCGTCAAACTCTCGCGCTCCCTTGGAACATGCCTGCCTCCCACAGATTCAAGCACTCTTACCGCCCACTCCTTTTCTGCGACTCGTTCATCGCGGCGGCGGCGGCCTTGCCTCTGGTACAACGCACCTTGCCCTTCCTAGAATCTTTTTCTCTTTAGCTCCAACTACGCTCCTTGTCCATGCGACTGCCGCACACATGGCGGCGATGCGATCGCTCATTGTGTTCATGACGTCGTTCGGCAACCTCCCCTCGTGAAACTCTGTCCCTTTGTTCGATCCGCCTCGCGGCATGGACACGCAGTGACCGCAGCGCTCGCCCTCGAAGTCGGCCTGCTGCCATCGGCCGACCTGCTGCCATCGGCCGACCTGGCCGCCGTGCGCGCACCACCTGGAACACCATGCTTGCGTCGCGCTTCGACATCCATGACCTCTTGACACTCGACGACCACTTGTACATGTTGTCCTCCTTTTCTTGCATGACCACTCTTAGGTTGACCGTACCCCCGATGACAAACTTTGACGTTTGGGCTCGCGTCGTCGCGTTTCTCTGTCACCAGCCCCAGGTTTCGAACATCAACCGCCACGCCACCATGATGTTGTAGTCCATGCCAATGAAGGACGCCATCTTCGAGTGGCATGGAAGTCACCACCGGCGCTTGGACATGGCAGCCGCGTCGATCGTGGGGGTGCAAGATGCCCAAGCCAATGGGATGTACGATCTCGATTGTTGCCTCTTTTCATTGGCCAGTACGTTGATTAATTTGTTCTGATTGGCTAGTTTGGGCCACGGGATCGTTGTGGTCACGGATTTGGGGTTGTACCTGGACCACGACCAGTTCGACCAGCGTGGCGCGCGCCCGTTTGACACGATCGATGCGAGTGCCCGCAAAGTACGACAAAAGAGGGTAGGATGACTTCATGTTTTGCCCCAAGGTGGTCCTCTACGTTGCGTTTGCCAACAAAGTGGACGAAGCCACGAACGTCACGTACGGCGGACACGGCAGCCATGTCACGGAATCGCTGGCCGGCAACTTTGACAACGTTGGTCTTGCGCCCGCCGCCAAAGTTGCGTTTATGGACGTGGGCAAGTTCAAAGTACGGCACGCCCTTCTGCCACGTCATACACTCGTGGTGTGTATAGAACGACTCGTGTGCAAACGAAGTCGGGGTCGCGTGTGACGTGGCGTTGTCGACACCCGGGACGGCCAAGAAACTCTTGGGCAAGCAAATCGAAGCCGGGGCCAATATCTTTTCGTACTCGTGGAGTGTGGTTGTCGCTGACTACACCAAGGTCCTTTCTATGTCTGATTCTGAGTCTGAGTCTGAGTCGGTAGCAATCGACCGATTTGGACGAGTACACAAACAAGCATCCCGAGGTGCTTGTCGTCATGGCGGCGGGCAACGACGGCGAGAACGGCACACGCACGATCAGTTCGCCAGCGGGGTCGAAAAACATGATCACGTAATCTACGACTCCATCGACACATGACATGGGGTGGGGTAGCGTTGGCGCGTCACTCAGTACCGCCGCGTCCAACGTGGGCAAAGTCAACTGCCCCGAACTGCTCAACCCAGGCACAATCGCAGCGTTTTCGTCGATGGTACCGACGGCCGATGGTCGGTTGAAGCCAGACGTGGTCGCGCCAGGCCAAGGGATTTCGTCCGCCCAGAGCGAAGCGACGACGTCGACGGCCAAAACGAGTGGCCTCTGTGCGTTGAAAGGCACGTTGCAGGTACGCGACGAAACGAATGGACAATGGAGTAGACAACAATAGGCCACGCCAACGATATCCGGTCTGGCCGTGCTCATCTCGGAATGGCTGCGCGATGGGTGGTGGAGACATGGCGTCAAGGATGTAGCCAATGGCACGACGAGCATTCCTGGCGCCTTGATCAAAGCACTGGTGGTCCACAGCGCCCGTGGCTTGACCCGACATCTCTCCACGTCCAAGTACAAAGCGAATACCTGCTCGCGTCGAATTTTGTGCCGCTGAGCTACCCTGATATGAACCAAGGTAACTCTCAATTAGACTGGACTCAAAGATGAGGATGGTATGGGTTGCCCGACTTTCGTCGACTGGCGACGTTTAACGCATCGAATCGGCTCTTCTTTGTCCCCAACACGACCATTCTAGCGATGCCATCGATGGCCCAAGGCGGTGTCCACACGCATCGCTTCACGTTCGAGCCGAAACACACATTCCGTGCGACGTTGGTACGACTTTCATACTGTCGACGGGATTAGGGTTGATGGATGCAGGTCTGGAACGACCCACCGGGGGACGTGACAGCGACCAAGGTGCTCCAAAATGACTTGGATCTGTCGTTGCGCGTGGCTGGGTCGACCAAAGTTGCTGTCTTTCCGTTGACTGGCGGCAGCGTCCAGAAAGATTCACTCAACAACGTCGAAGTGGTCGACACGACCTTCTAGATGCTGGCACCACGTGACGCGACGACGCCGCTCCAAATCCAAGTCGATGTGACGGGGGCGTCCGTGCTGGTGAATGCACCCCAACGGTACGTCCTGGTTGCGTCTTCGACATCCAACAACGATGATGCGTCGTCGTCGTCATCGTTGCCGACGGCCATGCGAATGTCAAACCCATCGGCGGCGGCGGGGCGACGCCAAGTAGCGGGTGGAAAGCGTGGATGGCGGTGGCGGTGGCCATTGCTGGGACGGTCGTGGTCGTGGAGTTGCTTGGCGTGTATGTGTATCGGCGCCGGCAATCGCCTCGAGGCCACGCGGCCGAGGCGATGGACGTGCCAACGCCGCACTTGCAAAAGGCCGACACGAATTACTTTGATGTCGCGGGGTCTAATGCATTCCAACCGACATTCGAAACTCGAAGGCCACGACCAGTGTCCGCTTTACGCGTTAGCATCGCACGATCGACGCGTGCTGCCTAACCACCTTGAAACCAAGCACCCGCGCGTGAGCTCGGAACAATCCACTGAGCTTGTAACAACAATCCAGTGAGCTTGTAACAATTCAGTGAGATTGTAACAATCCAATGCTCTGTATTCACGACATGGAACAATATCAAATGACGTCGTGTGGTGCCGCGGGTGACGACAAGGGACAAGACCACGTCCACGAATCGGTGGCATACACTCACGATTGACTGCATTTCTGGGGCACTTGACCAGCCCAAGGTGAGAAATCGCCTTCCAAGTCATCGCAAACGAGGGCTGGGTGCTGTTTTCGGTGTCGCGCCGCCAGCCATCGCACAAGGTGCAGCTGGTGGGTTCTTGTCGCCGCGACGAGGGCGTCCTGTTGGCTGTATCGTGCCGACGTATGGTAAAAGAGAAACTGGACGACGTTGAGATGGCCATTCGCGGCGGCGCCAGGGATCGCAGCCTTCGCGTCGATGATGGGTGTGGAGGAATGTCACAACATTCAAATGTTCATATGTCGCTGCTCCGTCCATGGCCATCGTCGTGCACCCGATTGCAGTGTGCTCATGCAGCCAACGAACCATGTCTAGCCGACCGTTGGTGGCGGCGGCATCCATCGTCGCAGATGTGATAGCCACTTGGTCGAGAAGGTAAAAGTGACCTGCGCGGATAATGACGTAGGCGTCGGTCCACTCCATGGCACACTGGCCAAGCATGAAGGCATTGACTTGGAGGAAGAGATCGCGGAAAGCCAACGCGGCAGCGGCCATCGATGGGCTCGTCTGGCGCTGACATGATGCAAACGGTAAACTGACAATGTCAAGGCCAGGCATGCCCGCGTCAAAAGCACGGGGGATGGTTGAAGCATGCAGTTGGTCGCGTTGTGAGGAGTTTTAGATGCTAACTTTGCTTCAGCCAATCGTTGCACGTGTGGGTCGAAGGCAGACTCAGACGAAGGTTATCCATCAAAAAGCGCAGGGCGGTGCACGTGTCGAGTATGCCGTCGACCGCATTTTCACATGCTCGTGGGCACACAAGTCGACTCGTTGTCGTCACACCTTGGACAAGATGAACGAAATGGTGGCACTGGATCCGTTGGTACTGCGATGGTTGATTGGGCCTTTGCATTTCTTTCACTGGCTTGCAGTGGCTGTAAAGGCCAGTCGTTCTTATGACGTGGCGATACGAGAGGAGCGGATGCCAAGATGACTGGTCGACGTGTGAATATAGCACCCCTTGGACCCTCGTGAGCATTCAAGATGCATGATATGATGATCCTTCCCAGTGTACCTCTCGTTGGTACGCCGTTGCTACTCTTGTCGATGCGAAAGGTATCCATCCCATCTCAAAGCCCGCTTTTGATCCTGCTCGGGACGATACCGTGCCCAATTTTTACAGTTTCGTCTTGTTGGGAAAGGCATATGTTGACCTGGTTCAATATATCGTCGTCGGATGTCCAGTGTCGCCGTCGTCGTGTTGTAAGTTCAATTTCGAAGTGTGTTCCCTGTCATTGTTCAACCTGCCTGCACCATCCTCCGCATGCGTTTCATCTTCCTCGCGACTGCCATGATGGCCTTGGTCGTCGCCCAAGACGACGACGACGGCGGCGGCGATGCACCCACGAGACTCCCAGCGACACTACTCGACTTGACTAAGTGGTCCTTGGACACACCCGAAGCCGACTCGGACGGCCACGCGCGGCGTGTGTACCACCCAGAATTGGACACGTATGCCAACGACTACCTCTCGGTTGTGGATGAAAGCGTTGTCCAGCTGCTCGTGCCTGCGAATGGCGCCACGACGTCGGGCTCGCACTACCCGCGAACGGAATTCCGTGAAGTTTTGCCCAATGGCCAAGGCGGACGCGATCTCTTCAACTGGGATTTGTCACGCCATCATGTGCTGAATGCGACGCTCGCAATCGCGCAACTGCCGCCGGGCAAACCAGGCACGGCCGTCGGACAGCTCTTTGGCAGCGGGCCGTGTGTGATTGTGGACGTCCGCGCGCGACGTGGCAAGCTCGAGCTCGCCGTAACCAACCATTTCAAGCCGTGGGCGACCAAGGACATTGCGATTTTGGACACTGACGTGCAACTGGGCCAACAGTTTTCGTATGTGATTGAGATGGACCGCGGCACGCTCAGCATCTCGTACAACGGCAAGCATGTCGTGGATCGGATTCCATTTGCCGAGGGACGCCAGTGCCAGTGCAAGAGCCAAGGCAAGGCGCAGTGCTATTTCAAGGCGGGAAACTACCTCCAGACCAACACCGACACGGACGACGCCGATGCTGTCGGACGTGTGTACATATACAGCCTCGCCACGAGTCATACGTGAGGCTCATAGGAGCCACCAATACAAGTCATTTTCGTTTACACTATGGTGTTTTTCGCGGCACCAACAATTGGCACGTCTTGGAAATCCTGGAAATAGTTCGAAAGAGTTGTTGCCAAGGTATCCAAGGCGACAGAAGCACGACGACATTTTGTCACCTCTGGTGAAAGAGAATGGACCCAACGTCGCACACCCCGCGCCAGAGCACTTCGACAACGTTACTTGCCTCGTCTCGCCCATGAAATAGCCCATCGTCTGGGATGTCAAAGTCGTCGCTTGCGATCGCTGGATCGAGCTTCTGCTGGCCCAAGAGCCAACTCAAGACGTCGAGTTGGACGCCGACGCAATCGCACCCAGTTGGTCAAAAGGCGCATTGGTTTGCTCCTCGAGGTATTGGAGCATGTCCAAATGGCCATTGGCGGCGGCGGCGCCGTTGATTGCGGCACACGTGCAGCCTTCGTGACGGTGGGTGTGCAGAAATATCACAATGCTCAAACGCCCGTTCGTGGCGGCGTGATCCATGGCTGCTGTTGTCCATCCGATCGAGGATCCTCGGTGCTCGTGCAGCCAACGGAGGATGTCCAGTCGACCGGCGGCGGCGGCGGCGTCCATGGTCGCAGATGTGATGGCGGCCTGGTGGAGAAGATGGAAGTGACCTGCGCGGAGGATCATGTAGGCGTCGGTCCACGCCTTGGCGCGCTGGCCAGGCATGAAGGACGTGAGCAAGAAGAAGAGATCGGTGCAAGTCAAGACCGAAGTGGTCGCACGGTCTGTGCTTGGGAGATGCATCCCGATGGATGCAATCGCAAAGTGAGTATGTGCCCACTCCATGCACCGCGCATATGCGGGTGCCACATGGCAACATCTGAGCTTGCATCAAAGTATTATATTCCAAAGGATATTGCACACAAGATCCATCGTATCTCTGCACAAACGAGTTGTCCATGCAGAATACTGAACTCTCAAAGGAGAGGCTGTCGGATCCGCATCAGCCTAGCCGCCTCATGGGGAATATTGCGTCCTGGAAGCGTATCAATGGGATGTCCCTACTCTGGGCTGTCCATCCAACACACAAGTCACATGTAGTCCTGGGCACGATGGCCAGAGCGTTGACGCCGCCGTGGACTCTATAGGCTTGGCGAGATGCCGCTCGGCGGCCCATGCGACGCGTTCGCCCAACCCAAGGCAGATGTGACTTGGATCAAAGGTCAACTCTCGCCCCTGACAAATGTCAACCATCCGTCGCTTGCGTCGTACGATCCTCCTCCAAGATCCAAAGACCACAAAACCTTCATGGAGGTTGTCTTGACAACAATCACAGCCAGTGCATTGGCCATCGAATGAGTGTCGAGTTCCCCGTCGATAAAATGCCACGTAGACGGTGGTCGTAGATGGGTACCGCTGAGCTACAGACCATGTCTCGTCCATCGCTAGTCCAGTTGAATTGTACTGGTCAAACGGGTTGAGTCGCCGAGATGGCCGCCTCTTGCCTCGAGTGTAGGTAGACCCGTGAGCCAACAAGGACTCACGCCATGAGCGCCGCCATTGAGTTGAAGTGGGACGATAGCTATGAAAACGCCCGTGGTGCCGGCTTTGTTCAGTCGAGGTGTTCTTGGACATCACAACAACATTTGCCAAGACTATAGCCAAGCGACATGGAACCACAGCGATTCCGATCCAGCATTTCGATTGAGAATGGACTCGAGCGATCTTCCCACACAATCTCTTGCCTCCGTCCAAGTCGCTTCGTTTCCATCCTGCTTCAACACGAGGGACGATTGCGGGATTCTTTTTCGTATACATATATAAAAGCACACGCGCTTCTTAGTACGGGAGGATGGGCATGTCAACCAACTGCGTTGGCATGAGGATGCCGTAGGCACCGAGGGCACCCATGGTCGAGAGTGTCTTGGCGCCGTTGGTCGTAATGTCGACGTTGCCCGAGTAGATGGCCGCGCCTTTGCCAATGTACGTCCCATCAAACGCCATTTGCTTCAACTCCTTGTCGGTAAAGACGCACGCCGAGCCATAGTTGCACATGCCGTACATGACCTTTTCGTTGAGGCGCGGGATGATCGCAGTCCAGTTGGTGCCCGTGATCGCCGAGAGGTTGGTGCTCTACCGGGAAGACATCATGATGATGGAGAGGAGGGTCATCTCTCTTCCTACCGTCGAGCGAAACCCCATCTGGAGTTGGATCGTATCGACGACCGCGTCCAGGCCCGCGGGGAAGCAGCGCGAGTTTGCGTTGAGGCCGTTGCACGACGTCGCATTCGTCGACTTGTCAAACGCGTTCGGGTATTCGTCCCACGAGAGCGTGTACGGCGGCGTCCCCGCAAGGACCGCGGCGTCGAGGCCCGCGCGGAGTGCCTTCATGTACGCGACGGTCGCGTCGCCGCGCGCCCACTTGCCGCTGGCCGAGTTGCCCGTGGGATCGGCAATGTTGAGTCCGTCCAAGCCGTACGACGTGGCAAACTTCACAGCCGACGCGACAAACGTCGGGATCGTCGCGTCGCTCAACGAGGCAAACATGCTCGTGCTGGCCGAGATGTCGCCGATGACGCCGATCTGGCGGATGCAGCGCGTGCGGAGTTGCATCATGCACTTGCTCAACGCCGTGTTGTCTTGTTGATCCTTGGGCGGAACGACGGCGCCGGACGCATCCACGGACGCAAACGACCAGTAGACGTGGCTGATGAAGCGCGTTTCCGATTCTTCGACGAGCTACGACATTGAGGATGAGGGTATGCGAGCGAGTCGAGGGGATACCTTGGAGCAGTTGACCTTGGTGTTCCACGACACGGCAAGGAACTTGTCGTCGGGCGTCAACGGCAGGCATGCCGCGCACCGGTTGTGCAACGGATCGAAAAAGTTGCCGCGCGAGCAATGTATCGCCTTGCGGCTGAGTTCACGCCACGTGATGGCGTGGTTGATGGCGCCGCATCCGCCCGTGAGGATGTTCTCTTCGTTGAATTGGGTCGAGACCAACCCGCCTGTCAGTTTGTCGAGCCAGCCACTGTGGTAGAGAATGTTGCCCATGTAGAAGATGGCAAACACCATCGAGAGCGCGATGGGGAGCGGCCACCAGTGGAAACCTGCCGATTCTTCCGAGAGGGAAAGCTTCCCGGGACGATTTACGCGCGGGAGGTCCCGCCCCGACGGCGATTTTTGTGCATGGGCCGACTTGGTCATCGCGGCGCAGGGTCTTCTTCTCAAGGGTGGAGATCCTCTGAAAGAGAGAACAACAGTTTGGCGGGGGGTATCCGGATAATTGCCTGAGGAGGGACGCCGATGTGGCAAGAATTGAATACTCAAACCAAGTCTACTGCCGACGGCTTGTTTGGTATCCGGACTTGTGCGTTACAAATGGATTGTGTCTCATGGCGACCTTAAACCTGTCGATCGCGAACGCCCTATCACGTTAAATCAATCAAGTGCTATTTAACGCCTTTCTACCTCCCTCGATCAGCTAGGTATTTTGTTTAACTGGTTGTGAGGTCAGGTTAAGTCCACTGGCTTTTTCGGGTGAAAAATTCATGACATGTAAAGGTCGTGGCACGGCGTTTCATTGGTGGAGACGCCAAATATTCAATGGCAGTGGGTTCCGATTGGATAAAATCCATATCGAACCTCCGTCAATTGAGGTGACCATGACGTGGAGAGCTTGGATGCTTTTGCGTCGGTCCACGTGCTGCAGCAAGCAAGCATATTGTGGCGTGCAAGCATGGAAGGCATACCCTCTTGCTTGATGCAGTGAGAACTTCGATCAAAGCAAGGATATCCAGCCGCCGTTCCTGGTGCCAAACATCCAGCGGGCTGAAAATTCACCAAACGAGCACTCGTGTGACAGAGGCGGATGACCGCGGCAGAGGTCGAGCCATACACAAATGCTGGGCGAAATGTATGCCGCTTCGATCACCCTCTTGGAGCTACGACGCTGAGCTGTGATGCTGGAGAAGTCCAAGCGGTCAAATCTTTATTGCCGCCGTGGCGGCCAGCGGCCATCTCTCACAGCCGAGTTACACATGGGGCTGCGTGGTTCCAACGGGTCAGATACCATGATATAGTCAACGCTAGTGTAACTCTATGAGGAAATTTCCTATTATCAGGATATTGTCTCACGAAAGACGCGTTCTTTGGGTATTGTTTTAGGAACTCCCATGAAAACATACAATTGACAAGATAAAATTGTGTACACATGGGAAGGTTCAAAGGTCGCACGTCTCACACAGGGGAAATATCCTCTTTAGTCGGACATATACAATGTTTAAGTGATTTGACCATCCGCACCCTGAGCCCATTGTCGTGGGTGAAACTCCCAGCTTGCGGTTGACACCACTTTTATCGTTTCGAGAGAAGCGAGCCGCGCCGCCGTCCGTCGCTCATTCAAGAAAAGACCCACGATGGCGTGTCATTGGTGGCCATTGCCGATTCTAAGTCCGTCCTCGTTCGTCCCAGGCATCGTCGCTCTGACCATCATGTCTGTCTAGTCCTCTTTGTGACCGGGGTGGGGGTCGGCGTCTCGTTCTTTGCCAAGACAGGCATCTTTGCCAAAGGCACGAGCAGCGGGTCTGGGTCGAGCAAGACCCTCGCGCCGAGCACCATCACATCGAAGAACGGGACGAAAATCACCGTCGCGCCCGTGTGTATTTCCAGGAATCAGTACCTCAAAGACGGCAAGTGTGCGACGTGTCCAGGGTTCAAAGGCGACAAGACGTTTAGTGTGTTTTGGGAGTCGCAGGCCGATGGTTGCCTCGATGTACGCGCCGCCGTCTGTCGTGTCGTCCACTCACTTGGTCGTCTTAGTTTGTCAAGAGTGACATGGCCAAGTACGTGACGCATGTGTACTGGGGCTTTGCCAAGATCGATCCCAAATCTGGCGCCGTCGACCAGTCGCTCCAAGGGAACGACGAAACGCTCTCGGCGTGCATCAAGGCCTTTCAAAAGTACGTCTCGCATCTCTCGTCTCTCCGTGTCCCCACGTTCACGATGTAGCCTATGCATTCAAAACTATGTGAGTGTCGGCGGCGCCACGGAACGTGCGAATTTCCCGCAACTGACGACGCCGGCCCAATGGACCAAGTTTGGCGAGACGGCGGCGACCCTCGTGGAGAAATTCAATTTCACCGGCGTCGACATCGACGACGAAAGCGGCAATTTGTCTGGCGGCGGCGACTGGCTCAAGAATTTGGGCCCAACGACCGTCGGGTACTTGACCGCGCTGCGCTCGTCGCTGGACGCGTTGCCGCGGGCGGCGGGGGTCTCGAAATACAAGATTTCGTGGGATGAATTCCCCGGCTCGTTCGACACGACGTGCAGCAAGACGGACGCCGACTATGGCCGCTGCTTCAACACGAAAATCCTTCCGCTCGTCGACCAAGTCAACAACATGTTGTACAACGACATGACGGTATTGACACTTGCGTTGACACTTGCGTTGTTATTGATCTCATCTCGTAGCCTCAATTGACTTCGTGGCTCAATGGCATCGATGCCACGTGGGGCGCCAAGGTCGGCGCCAGCAAGCTCGTGATCGGCGGCTGCGTCGGCAAGTCTGGCAGCGGCGTCTGCGGCAACTACGGCGACGAACCGTCCACGGACCTCTTGACCAACTACGCCAAGAAGGGCGCGAACTACCAAGGCGCGATGCTCTGGACCGCATCCTCGGACTGGAGTCTCTACAAGGGAAAGACCGTGGCGGCGATGGGCAATGGCGGAAACTACGGTGTCGATTGGTGAGGACCGCCGGTCGTCTGTGTGGTCAGTTGTGTACATTCAAATGTCGTCGTGTTGAAGTCTCGTGCAATGGATGATTTTCTCCTGCACTTTGATGTCGACGGCGGGTCATTCAATGTTGGTCCAATTTGTAGTCTCTCCATTCTCGGATCCAACAATCACAGCGCATATTCACCTTCCTTGTCGATCCACGTGGAGTTCCTCTGCGACGGTCGGGATGGACGCAAGGGGTGGTCGATCGATCTCGTCGTACCCGAAGGAGTTCGTTTTGTCCAACGTGTGTGCCCACCACACTACTCAAATCGGGTGGACGTGACGGGATGCCGCCTTGCCTGGTCATCACTCGAGGGTCTGGGAGGTCTTGTTTCAAGCCGCCTCGGCCGGTCGCAGTGCTGCAACACCCTTCGTCGACGGTCGGAAAATCGTTCACATGATCACGTGCAGAAAAAGTGTCCAATTGCAAAAAGCGCGTCGTCGAGTGTCATATTTCAATTCCCCGCCATTTTGATCCAAGATTCGATTTTGAGCCAATCAAAAGGCTGGAAAATAAATTTTCTGCCAAAGCGATCTTTTTTCTGTAAAAATTTCGTCCCGCCAGCACCCATTTTAATGCTTTCGTGAATTCAGCATACAAACGTCAAGTGTAGAGACGTGAAAATGAATGTCTGGCGCCCCGCAGTGGGATTTGCGCACCAAAGATTCGACGCTGCCAGAAGCGACAAAAATAGAAAACTCACACAGTTTGAGAAATGGCGGGGGGAGCGCACGGACAAAGCGGCGGCACGAAGAAGACCGCCGCCACACCGACGCCGCCTCCATCATCTGGCGACAAGGACCCAACTGGGTTGCGAACATCCTCGACAACGTCGTCCGAGTCGTCGTCCTCACGCACGATGTCGGCGTCGTCGTCTGGCGGCGCCGAGTTCAAACCCAAGAAGGAAAAGGTCAAGCTCGGGCATGTCAAGCACTTCCTGGGCAAGATCATCTGGGGCCTCGAAGACCAGTCGATCAAAGACCCATACTACGTCAAGTTTCTCGACAAGACACAGTTCACGCTCGGCGTGCTCGGAGTCATGCTCACGCAGTACTTCATCGTCGCGCGGCCGACCCATTTCTGGATCTGGTACCTCTTTTGCACGCCCGTCGTGATTGCGCTCCGCATCATCTACTTCAAGCGCGTCGGGTGGCAGTACTTTCTCCTCGACTTTTGCTACTTTGTGATCTTTTGCTCCATGCTCCACGTCACGACGTTCTACGACTCGGATCGGTTCTTCCGCGTCCTCTTCATCTACGCGAACGGGCCGCTCGTCTGGGCCGTCGTCCTCTGGCGCAACTCGCTTGTCTTCCACGACGTCGATCGCATGAGTGGGGTCTTTATCCACCTCATGCCGTGCCTCCTCTACTACGCGATCCGATGGTACGGTTGCGCCCCGCTCTTTGCACTCCCGCGCTTCCCGTCCACGGACCCCCCCCACGACTCGCTCGACGTGGTGGATTTCACCTTCGCGACGATTCTCTACCTCTTTTGGCAGGCGTGCTACTTTGTCAAGACGGAAATGTTTGACCGCGAAAAGCTCGACGCGCGCCCCGAGCTCCTCACGTCGCTCCGGTGGCTCACGACTGACAAAAAGAACGGCTTTAGCTTGTTTGTTCTCTCGCTGTGCCGCGCCATGCGCGTGATGGGACCCACGGAAGAGTACAATTCGCGCACTACCAAGACCAAGCTCATCTTCCTCGCCGCGCAATTGGTCTACACGCTCGGTACGTTTGCACCCACGCCGTTCCTCTTCCGGTCGCATTTTGTCCACTGCGCCTACATCCAATTCATCTTTGCCGCCGCGGTGCACAATGGCGCGTCGTACTACATTGAAGTGTTTGCCAAGATGTACGAAAAGAAGCTGACGGTCGTCGACAACACCGCGGCAAGCCACGGCAAAGGCGACTACGACCTCCAATGAAGGGAGACTCGATCGATGTACTATATATATAAAGCGCCGCCTTGTGTTTTCGTGCCTTGCATCTTGCATCTTGACAGCGCAGTTCAACAGCAGAAATGACGTCACGGAAGATTACGTCAACTGCCTGTGGTTGCG
Source organism: Aphanomyces stellatus (assembly GCA_009835185.1). Classification (NCBI taxonomy): domain Eukaryota; phylum Oomycota; class Saprolegniomycetes; order Saprolegniales; family Verrucalvaceae; genus Aphanomyces; species Aphanomyces stellatus. Next base: position 17,861 of record VJMH01006481.1, on the reverse strand, counting down.
TCAACATTTCTGGGGCCAAGCGTCACACCACAAGCGGGCGGGGGATGCCATTTGGTACGGGCCGCCGGCGGTCTGATTTCACGCACTGAAATCGAAACGAGGTGCGTGTATCAAGATTCAACCCCGAATCAAACGAAAGGTGGTCGAGAAAAGGGCCGCATCTGCCAGAAGAAAAGGGCCGCCCCAACGACGGGAGATTCCTCGCAGCGACTTCTAGTGTTCCCTTCTTCGAGCTTGCCTGTTTTCTTCTCGGAGACGAAACATCTCGACTGACTCTTCTCCCAGCACATGAAGATTCAAAAGGTAGGGCAATGTTCACATTGTTGATTCGTTCGTTAAGGCGGTGGCAGTCCGTGAACCTGCATTCATGCAGCACATCTCTTGATGACAAGATACCCAATGTGGGCCATGTTATGACGATTATTTGCAAAATTAAGTGATTTGGGGCGGTGTTCCCGTGGGGACGATCGATCCTTTTCTGCGTTCTACTTAGTCGCGGCTCAGCGTCAACAAGTGGTTCCAGTTCACGCGCTCGACGCCCAGAACACCCGAGGGGAAATGGGCCATAAAGTCATCGCGCATCGCAGCCGTGTAGTCCTTCAAATACCGATCCAAGTCGGTCTGCGAGTCGGCCTTGTACCGCGCACGAAAGACGCCAGGCGCACTCTGCTCAAACTCGATCGCGGCAAAGCAGCCCGTCTTGAGGATGTCGGGGAGATGGCGACTTGTCATGTACGTGGAGAGTGCATCCGCCTTGGCTTCTTCGCATCGCACGAGGACTTCGTAGACAACCGACATGGTCAGGATGTGAGTGCATGATGTGAAGATCTTTCACCTCATGACGGATTATCCGGACAACACTTCAACTCCTGTGACATTGTGTTTTAGGCTATAATTCTAGCCAAATCAATCGCATATGCTCGCTTCTGATTGGTGCCTGAACGACTTCACTTTACTTTACTGAAATACTAGCCTCTGATTGGCCAGCCGACAATTTGCCTCAGTTGTCACTTGACTGATGGGGGGACCCACAAAAACGATTTCCATGCTTCACAAGTGATTCTGTGTCAAAAATGCAATCGTCTGGCTGATGGATGAATCCTGCGCTTGCGCTTGCATTTGAGAGCACACGGCGGTGGCATGATGAAGGGAGCGATGGTTTCGACAACGTGGCGGCAATGTCTTGCATGAGAAGAGGATTCCGTGGAATCAACCGAATGGTGTCGCCCCCACATCGTCCACCTTGTGAGGCATGGCCGGACGTTTGGATGCAAACAAGATAGCGAGTGTTTCAACGCGGCATTTGCCCATTGGTGCGGTGCGGGATGGAGGCACTCGAAAGCGCACCGCTGAGAGCGTTCGCTCATCCACATGCAAGCTGTCTATTGAGCAAGGTAAGTACTACTCGTCTTCGTGTGGGTGCTCGAAAATCGTCGAGTGACATGGTGGTGCCGCCAATGCCGTCGTCGTCGTCGGTGGCGGCGGGGCGGGTCTGGTTGCTTCCTTGGTGTCCCTCCGACGTGTCGGCGAGGTGGCGGCCCCCTTCGAGTCGTCCTTCTTGGGTCGACGGGCGGTACTCGAGCGCTTCTTTCGGCGTTTGAGAAATAGTTGCGGCTCGGCGTGCATACTTGGGCGGGGTCTCTCTTCTCGAATGACGCGAGCCTCTCCTCGTGTGCTGTGGTTTCTCCGACGTCTTTGACAACGGTTGAATATCCGGATATTTTCCGGACCCCAAAAGATCGCAATTTTGAATTTTGGAAATTTGAAAATTAAATACGCTCGTTTGCGGGTTGCAGCGTGACTTGATACACTTGCAAGTTGCGCGCGCGAAAGCAAGCGGCTGTGTGGAGGAGGTAAAACTCCCATGTTCGTCGAAACGAGTCGGGCAGCGCCGCCGCCGTCGCCTTCAACCGCGCATGCCACGCGACGTACGTCTTGTCAAAGTGCTCGCCGTAGCTTTGCGCTTCGACGACAACCCACCCCGCACCCGTCATGAGGCTGCGGACCTACGCCACGCGTGAGGTCCATGGTAAAGCATGCGTCTCTACCGTCGCGTACGAAATCGCGACCATCGGCGTTTGCGGCGGGTGGATGTACTTGTTGCTCCACGCGTGCGTGTTGGCGCGTGTCGGCGTCGCCACGAAATCGAGCACCATGCGGCCGCGGACTTTGGCATGCAAGATTGCGAGGGCACCGGCAACGTCTTTGGTCGTTTCGAGGAGCCGCGACGCCGTGATCGCGTCAAAGCCTGTCGGGAGCGCCGCCAAGACATCGACCAACTAGGACGTGAATGACGTCAACCATGCACCGACACCCTACCGCATGGCCATCGAGTGCGAGAAATTGAATGTGCGAGTGAATGTTGTGCTGCCGCGCAAGCGCCGTCGCGACGACCGATTGCTGATGCGTGTCGACGATCGAAATCACTTGGACGCGGTACGTGTGCGCGAGGAAACACCCGACGCCTCCGCCCGACTGAAGATTGAGGTCCAGAACCAAGTTGCCAGGTTTCTGCATTCACAGAATAAGACAAAAAGGGGCGAGACATGTCGTACGAGATCGAGTTTCTGGGCAATCATCCGCATCGTGCGGGCTTGGGCGTCCTACAAAATGTTGGTGACTATCTGCCAACACGGTGTTGTTACCTCCAACTCGGCGGCGTCGACGTGCGTGGCAGGGCTTGGGTCTACCCAAAGCCCAAACCCTAAGTACATGTACGTGCCCAAATAACTCCGTCGGAACGCCGGCCCGACTTCAAATTGGTCGGTCGCCTACCCACGAAGCTTGAGATGATCCTCATCATGACAAGAGGGTAGAGACCGGCCCGACAATATGACTCGCAGCCGACGACGGGTAGTGAAAGACGCGGGTCGCGAGCGACACGAGCCGCGCGCTCCACGATTGGTACATCTCGCTACGATGACGTCATCAGAGGTGGCCTTGATTACGTCATCCGTGGTGGATTGCGTCAACAACACGTACCGCCGCGCCTCGACGGGCAAATTCAGGAGGCGAAAGAGCAGCACGTCGAGCGAGAGCGGGCTATCCGGATGGAGCGACCACTGACCGGATACGTACGACTCGCCGATTGCAACCAAGCCGTCGCTCATCCAATCGAGCCAAAAGTGGGGGTCGTGGACGACGACGTCCTAGATGCAAGAGGACATGGGCGAGGAGGCAGATGGATGGATACCACGGCGGCGGACGCGCCGGTGGCGGCGGGTGGCGGATCGGCTATCGTGCGAATGTGGCCTTGGAGGAGGAGTCGACTCATAATGTCGGCGGCAGCGGCGCGGATCGTCGGGAGGAGGAACGAACGCAAGAGTTGGATCGAGATGGCAAGGCCGCCAATGCCAATAGTGCAATAGTAGAGAAGGAAACGTTGCTACGACATGGACGGATGAAGATGAAGAAGAAGAAGAAGAAGAAGAAGAAGAGAAGAAGAGGGTACCTGTTGCGCAATCCAGCAAAAGACAGGGATCGACCCATGGAGCATCAGTTCCAAATGGGACGCGGCGTCCCAAAAATGATGCGACCGCGGCGGCGTGAATTGGTAAAAGAGGTACCTGCGTCGTTGGATGAGGGAGAGGACACGGATGCTGGACGCACCGGTGGAAGGGAAGGTGCATCTGCCGCAAGCGGTGCAGGACTTCGACGGCCGCCATCCCCGCGAGACTCATCCAGAGGCGCACATGGCGGAGATGCCAGCAAAGCATCAAGCAAGGAAGGACGACATGGATTGCCGCGTCCACGAGCCGAGAGCAGATACCCAGCACCGACGACGCGGACCAGACACCCCACTCGGCATGGAGAAGGGAGGTGAACGCGTGACGGTCGTACGTGCGAAGACTGAACCACGTGATCATGAAGGCGACCCCAGAGGATGTAAGCATGCCCAGCGCGGTCGAGTCTTGACGGAAGGCCGCGGCAGCGGCGCCAAGGACCCACAGCGTGTCGGCGGCATAGCTGCAGGCCAACATGAGCGCAACTTGTTCAGGTGCGCGCCGATGGAGCCGGATAATGGGAACCCAATTATCCGGTATGCTCGTTGAGAATTTCAAATCCTGCTGCATGGTCATGCCGGTCGTGTACGAAGTCTTGAACCGGTGTGCTGACGCCGCGGCCGCCGCCGCCTTGCTCAAGTACATGCAGGAAGGCCATCACGAGGACATGTTAAACACAGGCTGCTTTACCAAGTCTGAGTTTGAGCAGTGCGCGCCGACGATCTTCCGCAGCCGCTACGTCGCCGCGACCCAAGCCGACCTCGACCGCTACTTGGCCGAGCACGCCGCCGCGATGCGCGACGACTTTCAAGTCCAGTTCCCCACGGGGGAGGTTGTGTGCGAGCGCATGACGTGGACATCCATCGGCTCGTTCGGAGACACCGCCCATCAGTAGTCGACGTCCATCACCGCCGTGTAAAGATCCATCCATCATCATCGTCGTCTCCCTTTTTCTTCTGCGACGAGACGTTGGGCGATGTTCCGATTCGTGCCAACGGTCAATCGTCGACGTCTCTCCTCGGTTTTCATTTCGCATTCCGCTGCCAGGTCCCCATGCAAGATACCATCCACCGCCCGCGCCATCATGCCTCGGCCTCGTCGCGCCATGCGTCGTCCTTGACCTCGCCGTCGCGCGCTCCGTCCTCGGTGTCGCCGCCGCCACTCTCGCCGTTGGTCGTGCAGTTGCCGCCCTCGACGGCTAATGGTGTGCTCCGCGCGCTGCTCGTCCACCTCCCGGGCCGCGTCTTTGTCCGCCATGCCGCCGATCCCGACGCGGACGACGTCAATGCGACCGCCGCGTCCTCCATGACGCTGGCCTTGTCGGGCGACTCGGCCCTGCTCATGCGCGCCATCGTGGCCGACTTGGTCCCGTGGCGCGAAGGCGCGATCGCGCTCAATGTGTCCGTCAACATGTCGTCCTTGCCACCGACCTTTGACGTCGACGGCGCCTCGCTCTTGGTCGACATTGATTGGCCCCTCGCTCGGTCGCTCGCGTACGTCTTGAGTCTCTGAGTCTGAGTCTGAGTCTGAGTCGGGATGTAGGTATGTGTCGTCGACGGCCGAGACGGTCGTGGACGAGTCGGCGCTGGCCAATGCCACGACGGCCAAGGTCGCGCTCGTCGCCGTCAACAATTCGCTGTTTGCGTCGCTTGCGACGCCCCTGACCATCCATTCTCTCTCGCTCGAAAGCTCGGACAAGGGCTTGGTACAACTGGAAGCCCCGGCCGTGACGACGTCGGGAACAATGCATCTCACGGCGTCGTGCGGCGACGCGGTTGTGGCAGTCGCTGCTGACCATGTCGCGGCCAAGAATGTGTGGTATGTGACCTTGGAGGACGGACGAATCATGGATATGATTGCGTCCTAGTGCGACGGCCATGCACGCGGGGTCGATTTATGTGGCGAGTCATGACGTGGCCGTCCGATCGATGGTGAGCACGATGGCGGGCAACGGCGTCATTAGCTACTATGATTACGGTCGGTCGCTCGCTTGTAGACAGACACCCTCGAAACTGATGGATGTGACAGGCACGTGTGGTGACCATTCGATTACGATGCTCGGGAGTGGCGACGTCTATGCTGGCTCACTCCACTGCAACGACACGTCCGTCTATTCGATTGGCACGGGGCATGTGGTATTGGACGGTGGCCATTCGCTCACGGCGACCCATCTTGGGCTTGGCCATCTGTCGTATGTGCGTGAATTGCCTGACGTGGTCGCCCACATTGGGTTTGCCCCGCGCGAAGGCATGCACCGCGTGGACAAGGCATTTGAAAAGTGGTCGCTTGTGGCCGTGCCGCCGTTTGCGCCCAAGGCCAACGACGAGACTGGATTGTCGGATGTGGTAGGTTACTCGTTTGGCTACTTGAAAAGTGATATGTGGACACGTAGGCGTCCCTCGGGGCCATTTCCGGCGCGTCGACGACGTGGATGATGACGGACTTCGAAGCGATGGCGGCGTTGACGGTGCTCGTGGTGGTGCCCATGGTCGGATTGGCTGATGACGGGCTATTTTGATGTTGTGATGTTTTAGGCCATGTGGACGTATGTGCGTCGCCGCCACTACAGCCGCGTAGCGTAATCAAGGCGTGCGGCACTCGACTGATTGCGTAGTCAAGCGTCCCTCGCATGATGGCGTTGTTTAAAAGTGGATAAGACTGGCCTTTTTCCTTTTGGTGTTTACAAGGCGGGTAAACTGGCCGAGAGTTTGATGAGATGAGACGTCATGGCCAGTGGGACGATGCTGTCGCTGTGGCGCCGACTGGCGCGTTGCAGCGACGGGAGCACGGGCCAGCTCTCGGCGGTGGACGTCATCAAACTGCCCGCGGACGCAATCCGGCGAGTGTCGTCAATCTCACATGTGTGGTCGTGCCACGTTGCAGCAATGCCTTGGAGTTCGGCTTTGAGACCAGGATGCGTCGTCGCAGTATCCAACGACTGCAAGGTTGCTGTCACGGCCGCTCGAAAGTCCTAGATCGGATGACGTGATGGAGTCGGGTCTCCCTTTACCTCGGACAGTTCAACGACGCCAAACCGTTGGACATGCATGTGTACAAGGCGGGCACAGACAACCTAGCCCTCGTCAGCTCGACTTGGTTGGTCGCGAGCACCTGCAGCGCTGGCGTGGCCAAGTGAGGCAAAAGCCATGCGTGAAAGCAAGGGAGGAGGAGGTCGATGCATGGGGCGCTGATTGTCGTGAGCTTGTACACAGCTTGCAAAGCAACGAGCTAGCCAGACTTGTCAAAGTAGACAAGGAATGATCAAGAGCCATACACCCGTTGGAGGCGCTTGTGCGAGCCAGCGAGGGGCGTGGCACAGCAACAGGCGGACACTTTCCATGTACTACAGTGACAACTCTCAGTCATTCTTGGATGCAAGACATACTTCCGAGGTGTCCTCTGTGACGTGGCGTCTGTCATCCGAGATGGCCTACACGTCCACAGTAACCACAGTATCGACGGCGAATGCAATGGCTATTGTACGTCGATGGAAAACAAAGCCGCGACGATGTAGTTGAAGAGCCAACTAAATTGTTTCGTCGACTCCAATGGCATTCGTTTGAGTGCCGTGAGAAGGACCGTACACACGCGCTGTCGAGGATGAGTCTCCGTGACGGCGCTGTCATACCGAATGGCGTTGCAGTGCACCAAGGCCTCTACCAAAACGATACGTCAAGAGATCACACACACCTATCCCCGTACATGGTCGAGTGGGCAAGCGTCCACATCACGTGGCCGCCGTTGAGCTACATCTCGACGTTTATTTTGCTTTACTTACGTGCAACGTACCAAAATGTGGGCATGGGTGCCATGTTCATCCATGGCCTTGCAAATGCTGTCGATGCCACCCAGGTCAACAAAGATGGGGATGCTACAATGCATCAGTGGTGGACATCAGGGACCTAACCCTACTTTCGAGACACTTTGAGGACGTGATGGATGGCCGTGGTCGCGTCCAACTGTATTGCAACCGAGTAGGGACACTGTTCGATGGCTTCAAGCAGGACTGGCAAAACACTCTCGCACGACGCAACGCGCGCCATGGTCTAGTCTGTATGACAAGTCTATCTTTTGGCATCGTCGTACAGTGTCGGTCGTGTGGGTCGTTGGCGTTGGCTACAACTCGTGTGGTCGGATTGTCGGATCGCCACGTCGTCACGAACACACGATCTTACCTCACGCGTGGGTTGGGTGTGCAGCTGTTTGGTCAGCAAGTGTTCAATTTGGCTCTCGTATGCCTTGCATTGCGCTTGGAGCTACGTCGACCGTCCATTCTGCAAAGCCTCTGCTGATTGGATCGTACATCATCGATGCGCGCGTGCGCGTCGGCAACATCTGCTTGGGCGTGTGTGAGGGCTTGGCGCAGTGCCACGTGTGCTTCGTTCTCGACCATTCGATCGGTGGACGCGTCGTCATCCACGCTGCGGAGGTATGTTTCAAACCTACACACGCCAGTCAACCGACGTGTTTCACACAAGTTCCACCGCATGACATCGCCTTTGAGGTCTGCGATGACCATGTCTCGGTCCGAGAGCTGGCGCGCCATGTCTGCTTTCGTCGCCTCGCGTGCCTGTTGCATGGTGGTGACTTGGTTGGTCAGTTCTTCAACTTGCACTTCCAACATCCTGCCACGACCACACTCATAAAGCCATAGTATCACGAGCCAACGTACGCGCGTTGGAGATATTGAATTTGGTTGTCGTTGAGTTGCGTCATGGTCTCAAAGAGCGACGCCAGCGCTATCAATAGCGTGAGACGAGGCAAACGTGTGGAGTACATTTGCGCTTCTCGGCTATCGACTTGGCCGCTTTGAACGACTCCAACGACCCCTTCTTTCCCTTGACTTTCTTCTTCTTTGGCCCCATCGTGCGCGCGAGTGACGCAAAGAGCAAGTGACGTTTCAAAAAGCGTTTCACATGAAACGGCGACGACTCGACACGACGACGACCATCATTCGCTGGCCCACGAACCAACGAAACCAGATCGTATGTTCGATCGCCGCAGACGATCTCAACAAAGCAGCTTGGGACGCACTTGAAGCCATTCTTTGCTGGGACAAGTCCACGATCGAGGCTCGGTCAGACTCGCAACCCGCATGCTGGCAAATCACAATCACCAGTGTCGACTCGAATCCTGATACAGGCCCGCATGTATTGCCATTGTGCTGGCAAAGGACGTCTATGGTTTATGTAAGTCGACTCTCCAGTACGCATTGGGGGCAATTTCCACTCGCGTACTGCTGGACGACATGACCGCTCGACTTTGGGGTGCAACATGCCACAGGAAACGACAGCCGCGTCGAAGAAAGATCCAAGTCGCCTATCAAAGATCAACGGTCTCGCTCAGCCGAAGTCGAGGCAGCTTTTGTGCCGACCGACAAGCTTTTGAAGAAATCGTCGAACTGGGCACTGCCCCAGTTGTGGTTTGACTGTACGTACCATCCAAGAAGCCACATGCCAAAGGAAAATCCTCCTGTGACACCAAGCGCTATCCCCGATGACTACACTTTGTCAATGAGTTATCCAAGTGCTAACTTTTAATTCGTCAATCGTATCGTCCTACTCGTCTTCCTTTTCCACGATCGGCTGCATCGTCAATTCGTGACGTTGAAATTGCGCGACGAGTGCCAGCAGCGTCGCGTCATCGACGGCCCCCTCGTGGACGTAGCATTCCTTCTTGGCATGGTCCAAGACGACACCGAACGGCCCATCGACGTCGGCTGGCACGCCCGCGGCCGTGCGAATCGTGTGGCCAGCGTCCGACCAGTCCTTCTTGCCCACATGTTTGCTCGTCAAGCAGAGAATTGACGACGTCTGTGCTGCCACTCGTTCGAGTGTCGCATGGACTTTGGCTTGGCCGTCCGTGTCCATCGCAGCACAAAAGACGATGACCGACGGCGTCTCGGCAAGGAACCCGCCGCTCGTGTAGACGCCATCGGCCACATCGACGACTGCAGCAGGAGGCCATGGAAAGTGGGTGGTCTCGTCTGTGTCCTGCACGAGCGTCCCGTACGCATCGACGTTGACAAGGTTGAGGTCGGCGTCTAGAATCACGAGCTTGGGCGCGAGCGAGTAGGGCGTTTGCGGCGACTCGAAGCGGCCGTTGAGCTCGTTGGCCACGTAGCGCGCCGACGCTGGCGGGTGCATGAGCCATGGCATCGTCTGAAAGTACTTGGTCGCACTTTCGATGTCGAAATCGAGGGTGCACAAGACGACCTCGAACGACTGTTGGAGGCGCGTCCGGGCGGCGTCGTACGCAGCGATCAACGTGGTTGTGCCATCAACGATCCCAAATTCGGACAAGTACGACCCGCTGAAGAAGAGGCCAATGTACTTGCCGTCCAATGCGACCGAGCCATCTACTTCACTCCCGTCAGCCTTGACGTAGGCCGTCTCCAACAAAATATCTCGCAGCGGACGCTCGGCGTAGGGGAAGAAGAGACCGTCAGGATCGGCTTGGATTTTGAACCGGCCGTCCTTGGTCACGACTTTCCCGTGGGGATCCAAGAGGACAGCATGTGGGATGCCTTCCGCGTCCAAGGCAGCGTCGAGCGCGGCTTTGGTCTCTCGCGCCGCAAATGGCAGTGCGAGCCACGGCATATCGCCAAAACACGCGTCAAACGAGTCCTCGTCGTGGTCCGAACTCACAAACACGACTTCGAAGTCAACGCCGGACCTTGCTTGCATCCCGTGGTAATATGGAATCAAGAGGTCGAGGAACGGCCCACAAAAGCCACACCAGTCGGCGCTAAAGTACAAGAGCACGTACTTGCCAGCCAGCGCATGGTCGGTCGCGACACTCGCGACTGTGGCGCGCGGCGGCAAGTCAGGGATTGGGACGGGTGCGAGGATGTGGGCGGGATGGAGCTTGAAGCCATCTTTGAGGCAGGCGTGGCACAGGTCAAAGTTGTCGTCTTTGCACGTGAAGCGGCGTCCGACAATGGTCTCGCTGCAGCCGTCGCAGGAGACGCCTTTCCAGCGGTATGTGGCCTTGTCGGGGATCAAGTGCGAGGCGTCTTTTGGCAGAGGTTCCTTCTGGAGCAGCGTGGGGCCCAAGAGAGTGACAAAAGGTGACGTCTGCGTCTCAATCGCGACCATGGTATGGGTGTTCAAGTGCGAAAGGGAAAATGACACGATGGAAAGCTGGAGAGGTGCGTGTCGTGGGCTCGTTGGACTCGTTGGGTGATTGTGATTGGTCCGAATGAATCCATGGGTGCTTTTATAGCCAATCACATTCGAATGTTGGGGGAACGGGAACAGAGGTACCACCAACATTTGGCGCAGACTTGCAAGCGAAGATACACCTTGAAGACATTTGCATCAAAATTCGAGTACAAGAACAGGGACATAACACACATATGTTTCACGACAAATAGCCTAGCAACGCCAAACAATAGACCAAGCGAGCGACGACAGAGCATCCAGGCGGGTCGGAAGCTGCGAGGTGCAAGTCCCAGTTTCTCTCAATGAAGCACGGCCATTGGCCTTCCAGCCGCTTGTCCCGACGACACGAAATACAATCAACCTTGAGGACGTGTGTTTCCTGTAATTATCATGGTCGTCTGGACTGTACCAGCCAACAGTTTCCATTGGGCGCCATAATCGAGCGATCTGGATGGGGTTTTGAAGGACCGATGTACAGTGTATCCATTGCACAGCTATCCACCGCGCATGCCAGTCAAGAAAGCATATTCCACGCGCATGGCCACCACAAAAGGATGAACCCACGGGATTGAACATCGCAAGACTACGGCGTGTAACTGATTGAAACCGTTCCGCCACACAAAGGCATCGATCCGTTTTCCAAGGCGACATCATGATTGTGCCCGTGATGCCCGCTGGGAGTCGCCGCGGCCCCATGGCCACGGCATCCTCCTCCCTTGTGGTCCGTCCTCGAACCCGCGTCCGCGTCGGCACTGGCCTGGCCTACCTCGTCTTGACACTCGCGTGCAGCGTCCTCTACCTCGTGGTGCTTGCGCCCAGCATGACAAACACGCTCTACTGGCCGCACTACTCGGCCAGCACGTACGACACCTTTTTGATCAACCTCTTGAACGACCACTTGATCACGCTGGCCCCGCCCGGGCCGCTCGATCTGCTCGCGCCGACCGCGGTCGCCTTGGCGTCGCATCCGACGTTCCAGCCCACGTATGCAAACCGCGTATTTGGCACAGAATTTAGTACGCTCCGCGGCGGCGTCCTCTACCTTCGTCGCATGCCCAGTGTCCTCGCGGGCTCTGTCTATGCGCAGTATTGCTGGGTCGATTTAGGTAGGCGGTGGTCCGTCGCGCACACGGCCGCGCGGTCGTTGCGATGCGCGGCATCCTACGCACCCAACGCGGCCGTCTACCTTGAAACGACGCTGCGCAACTTTAACTGGGACAGTTTCATTGCGGCGAACGGCGACAAGTGGCAGGCCAGCATCGCGGATGCTGTCGGTGCGACACTCGATGGCCAAGCATGGCTGGCGGCGCGGCCGCTCGTCGCGCGGGCGCTGACTCTCGTGGCTGAAGTGGAGTACCTCGCGGCGTACAACCTCACGCGGTTCGAGCTGCAGTGGCAAAACTCGGAGCGGCTCGGGGTTGCTGAAACCATCGTGCAAGAAAATGCACTCGGGAGCACGCAGGCGCTCACGATCAAGGACACGCAGTCGGTGACGGGGCCGTGGACGTCGGTGATTTTGTACTATTGCTTTGTCAACGATTTGTACATCTTGGGCGGGTACAACATGAGCCTCGTCCGGGGCGCGCCGCGTCATTTCGAAGCATTCGGACTCCGCATTTCCGATTTCTTTGCGTTGGCCGACCCCGTCACGGGCGACTTCGTTGCCCAAACCGGTGTCTTTGACGACGTGATTGGTCCGTTTGGCGCCGTCGATGCTTTTTTTGTCCCGCTCCCGCCGTCGTTGGTTGTGTTGTACCATGAGGTCTTGACGGTTGTGTACACAGCCATGACCTCCGACCATGTGTTTCAAGGAGTGGTCGACAGCCTCGATGATGCCACCTTTGGCTTGCAACCACCCAATTTCATGGTTCGTGACGACGACGACGAGTACCTCTTCTTTGGGGGCAACCCCCTTTGTCTCAACAACGACGCGACACCGTTCCCCCAATCGCAGCTCTCGTTCAGTGACGCGTGTGCGTTGGCGAGTCCTCTCTCCGTCACGGCCACCAACCTCGCGCTGCTCTTTGGCCTCGTGGCCAGCCCAGGCGCGACCGATGCCAGCGCCATCTGTGCGTGGCAAACCACCGATGGATGCCTCGAGGCCATGCAGCGCGGGCTCTTGGCTGCCACAACGTTGCGTCCATCCATCGTCGATGCGCTGGCTGGTGCCGCTGCCGCGAGCGATGCTGCAGCCATCTCACTGGTCCAATACGCCCAGACCGTCTACGAATCCGAATGGCTTTTTCTTACGCAGCCATTGTTGAACGCATCCAATCCAACTTGGTCGGTCTATGGCTGGGTCCTCCTCTTTGACTGGGTCCAAGGGACGCGCGAAGTCGTGCGTCTCGAAGGCGACGAAGCCACAGTCATTCTTATCTCTGAAAGCTACGCGCCCGTGCCACTAGTCTCGGCCAGCTCGGACAATGCACCCACAAGTGGTTCAACCATTGTGTTTGATTTGATGGTGTACGTGACTGCCATGGCTCTCTTTGTTGGGATGCTCGTATTTGTGTACGCGTTGCGGGGGCGATTTGCCGTCACGGGGCGCCACCTCTTTCTCTTCAACCGGATGGCTGGCTCGATTTGGATTGGTCGACCCCTTCTCCTCGTCCGTGGCCTCACAGCGGTCTTGGTCCTCGGAACAACCCAAGTCCAAGTCGTGCCATGGTTGCTCTCTTCCAGTCGCTTTGCTTTGGTCCCACGACCAGTCGTGGCCACTTGGATTCTCTGCGGCGAAGCCACGTGGATCGGATATGTCATCGTCGACACGCTCGTCGTCGTCACGCGCGCGTACGCCAAGTCGGTCGCGCCTGCCGCGTCGGTGCTGGCGTGGTCCCTCGCCCTCGTCGTCGAGCTAAGCTGGCCACTCTCGCTCTCGGCCCACGTGCAACGCACGTGTTCGATCGACCGCGGCATCCTAGTCACGTGTACGAGCGGCTTCGTTCAAATTGGATCACTTCCTCGTCTCTACCACCACCTCGGGCTCCAAGTTGGCTCGCTCGCCCTGCTCTTTGTCGTTGGCCGCTTCATGAGACGCCCCGTCGTCCCATCGACCCACCATGCATCGCTCCTCCTGCATGGCATCTCGGAAACCTTCCTCGATGGGCCACATGATGACGACAACGACAACGGCACGCGGCGGGGCTGGGAATTGGACGACGCGACCTGCGTCCTCTGTGGCCTCCTACCGCTTTCGATGCGTGGCCACCACTACCTCTTTGACATCAAACTGTGGGTCCTCGTCCTCGACAAGCGCAACGTCTCTAGACGGACGTCGGGCTTTGCCCTGCAAAACCCCACGTTTCAAACCCGCAAAGTGATTCGTCCGACGCTGACGCACCACACGCCGCAGGCGAACCATGACGTCGACTACGATGACGTCATCGTCAAGCACAGCCACGTCTTGACCAAAGCCTGCCTCGGGACCGCCTACATTGTTTTGACCGCGGTCGGAAGCGTGTCGTACATTGCCGTCGCCAACGTCAACTTTGCCAACGATTTCTACTGGGCCAACTTCAACATGACAGGGATCCACAAAGCGATCGCGAACCGCTTCAACGAACAGACGACGCTGGGTCGTCAGTTCACCAAGATTCGACTCGACCACGCTACGTGGAGCACGTTGGGCGCCGACTACTCGGACCCGACGGTCCAAGTCATCTCGAGCGCTTACATCCCCGAGCGCGTAACCGTCGACACGCTCAGCGCAGTTGACGCGGCCGTCCGTGGCTTGCGGACATCCACTCCGTGTTCGCTCCCGTGGGTCTTTACCCAATATTGCTGGGTCGATTTCCACCGTCAATGGCCCATGGCTAATTCGGCCGCGCGGCAACTTCGATGCGAGAGATACGCCGCCAACGGCGCCATGTATGTCGAGTCGATGCTGCGGAATACGGATTGGGCCACGTGGGCCGTCTGTTGGGGGACGTCGTTTGACATAGCCATTGGAAAAGACCTTCGGACGAGCCAAGCCGGTCAGCAATGGCTCGAAACAATTCAAGCAGCGAAGGCTCGCACCTCGGTGGCCGATGAAATCGCAACTTGGACTCGCGCTGGCCTGACGCAGTACACGGTCCAGTGGCAGAACTACAAAACCACGGGTCTCGTGGACGCCTATTTGGTCGAAAACGCGTTTGGCTTGCGGTATCCATTGACACTTCGCCATTCAAATGGCGCGTTCCGATTGGCCGACCAAACGAGTTTTAAAATGTACTGGGGCTGGGCCAACGACCTCTGGGTCGTGGCACAAAATCGAACGGTCGTGAGCCACCGCAGCCTCATTCGCACGAGCACGGCGTTTGCGTTTGCCAATGTCTCGATGGCCGACGTCTTGACTGAAAATGGCACGCTCCACAGCCCACTCGAAGAAAGCTTTGAATTGTTGCAGCGCCATGTGGGGCCATTGGGTTCGATCGACATGCATCTCGTCGCGCCGCCCGCCGCGCTCCAGCACCTGCTTGCCCTCGGCCTGGACATCATTCGGGCAACAGTCGCGGATAAGCCATCGACCGTCGCCGCCGCATACTTTGACATTGATGTCGCCACCATGTCGGCCCTCCACCCACTGCCGCCAACGTTTCCTCGCGAGTGGCTCACATTCGGCAGCAATCTCTTGTGTCCGCAGTTTACGTACGGCAGTTCCACGGCTGGTGGCTTTGCCCAGCTCACGGGGCGCGGCACGTCGTGTCACACGCCGATTCTCTCGAATTTGAATCCACTCAAGGACTATGTGTTGATCGCGGCCGTCGTCGCGGGGTTGGCACGCACGGATGCCTCGCTCAACGCGTCCACTGTCTGCGCGCATGAAATCAATGCCGAGACGTGCAGCGAGTCGTTCCTCGGCCAATCGGTGGCCTTTGTGCAAGCATCTCTTGCCGCCACGGATGTGGCGACGCTCGAGGCGGCGGCCGCGCCGCTTCCCGCCTTGATTTGGTCGCTCCAGCTCCACTTGGTCATGTACAGCGCGCCGCCTACGACCAGTGCGCCGTTGCAACTGATGCAGTATGCACTCATGGACCCTCGTGACCCGAGCTACGGGTTTTGGAGCTGGCTCTTTCTCTTTGACTGGGCCATGGGTACCCGCGAAGGCGTGCGTTTTGAAGGCGACGCCGGCAACCTCACAGTCCTCACAGAGGCAGGGCTGCCACTGCATCAACCCGTCCAAGCCAACGAGCTCCCGACCGCGTTTGCGCTGTACGCACGCACAATGCTGCAATACGTGACAGGTGTCTTGCTAGCCCTGTCGGGCTTCGTGTTGGTCTATGTCGTTGCGAGTCGCGGGTGCATCGACGGCGCCAACTTGACGAAGTTCAACCGCGTTGCTGGCATCGTTTGGGTCGGTCGACCGCTCCTCCTCCTCCGTGGCATCACAGCGCTGGCACTCCTGAGCACAGCCACGCTTGAGCTCTCCAACCACAACTTTGTCGCGTCGTACGTTGTGCCGCCGTCACCGTGGTTCAAAACGCTCTTGAGTGGCGGTGAAGCCACGTGGCTCGTCTACATTTTGGACGATCTGGGCCTCGTCTGGGCCAAGCAGCCGACCTACGCGACCTCGCTCGATGGCCTTCTCGTTTGGTTTATCGCGGCGGCGCTGACGCTGCTCACGCCCGTCGAGCATGCCGTCACACTCGCACCCGCCTGCACGATCGTGGAAATGGATTTTCAAGTCGCGTGCGAGAGTGGCACGGTCGTGATTGGCCAACTCGCGCGCCTCGCTTGCTTTCTTGGCTTAGTTGGGACGGCCGCCGTCGGCTGTGCCGTGGCTTTGCGATTCGTGTCGACATCCGGGATGACGACGACGACATCGCGTCATGACTACCAGTCGCTCCTCCTCAGTGCCGGCGCCATGGCTCTCTTCAACCGCTCGGGATGGGTCCACGACCACATTTACTGCATCGACCCTGCGTCGGCGTTGCTGAGTGGCCTCGTGACGCTGCCGTGGCGAACCGACACGATCTTTGTCATGGACATCAAAATCTGGCGCGTCTTTTCGATCCCGTTGACGGCGAGGCAGCGCCGCCATCGCCATCTCCATGGCGCGATCCCGCTCAAGGAGTGATAAATTAACACAAGTTGTTCATGCAGGGCTTGGAGGAGTGAGACGACGTGCTTGGGACATGCATTGTACTACCTTGTACTCAAGTGGCATGTCCCTTGAGAGACATTGGCCCTGCGAGCCAAAGAAAACGAAGGAGGTAGGTGGTGGCCGCCAATCTCGACGTCCGCCAGTCGACACTCCCAGAGTGGCGTTGACAGGCGTGGATCTACTCGGAATTGCATTGGGTGTGGAGTGGGTCAACGAGTTCGAAAAAGGACGAGCGAGTTTTGGCACGCACCCCCTCAAGATCCAAGGCACGGCGTGATCAAGCAATGTGATTGGCTCAAATCCTTCTTTCGGACCAATCACAATCACGGTAGACGACTCCAACGACCCTGCGGCGCAACACTCTATCGTTTGCCTCGTTGTTTCTGCTCTTGGTCTCGTGCGTTGACGCGCTTGGCTCTTTTCTTTGAAGATGTATCTGCATCGCTCCAATTCTGCCACCATAATGTTGGTGCACCTTTACCCAACAATCGAATGTGATTGGCTATAAAAGCACCCATGGATTCATTCGGACCAATCACAATCACCCAACGAGTCCAACGAGCCCACGACACGCACCTCTCCAGCTTTCCATCGTGTCATTTTCCCTTTCGCACTTGAACACCCATACCATGGTCGCGATTGAGACGCAGACGTCACCTTTTGTCACTCTCTTGGGCCCCACGCTGCTCCAGAAGGAACCTCTGCCAAAAGACGCCTCGCACTTGATCCCCGACAAGGCCACATACCGCTGGAAAGGCGTCTCCTGCGACGGCTGCAGCGAGACCATTGTCGGACGCCGCTTCACGTGCAAAGACGACAACTTTGACCTGTGCCACGCCTGCCTCAAAGATGGCTTCAAGCTCCATCCCGCCCACATCCTCGCACCCGTCCCAATCCCTGACTTGCCGCCGCGCGCCACAGTCGCGAGTGTCGCGACCGACCATGCGCTGGCTGGCAAGTACGTGCTCTTGTACTTTAGCGCCGACTGGTGTGGCTTTTGTGGGCCGTTCCTCGACCTCTTGATTCCATATTACCACGGGATGCAAGCAAGGTCCGGCGTTGACTTCGAAGTCGTGTTTGTGAGTTCGGACCACGACGAGGACTCGTTTG
>VJMH01006471.1:0-31083 GCA_009835185.1 Aphanomyces stellatus | reverse complement strand
AACCGAAACATACCAATCGGGGCGCCCCATGTGCATTTTGGACCGCTGGAGGCCCGTGAAAATATCCCGATCTTGCCGCGCATGCATAAACGACTGGATGAGCTTGAGCGGCCCGGCGGTCGACTGCCGCTGGCCCCCCAACGGCGTCAAGTACGCGACCGTCCACGTCAACCTGGCTCAATTGGTTGAGCATGTCACGGAACCAATCCATTTGGTACTGCTCCTTGGTGACCCAGTAAAAATGCACGCGCTTGAGCTGCATGCGCTTGGGGAGCTGGACCGACCCACATGCAGGACAGCGGTGCTGCTTCCACACATGGAGCAAGTGTTTCAGATCGACGCAACGGCGTCACGCCAATCCCACCCGCGACCAAGACGACCGTCGAGTAGTTGCTGTACTCGATGGACGGGGCGCCGACGGGGCCGTCGATCGCAATCGATGGCATCGGGAATTCCTTGAGCCGCGTGTGAAGCGCCGACGTCCAGTCACCAGCCACGCGAATGTGGACCGTCAGATCGTCGTCGTCGGACGCCGACGAGATGGTAAAGGGATGCCACTCGAATTTGGACAACTCGGGCACGTTCAAGTAGAGGTACTAGCGCGTCAACTCAGACTCAGACTCAGAATGCAACGAAATATACCATGCCAGGGCGAAAGTTGTGGAACCCCCGGGGTTTTTTCATGTACAAGACCACCGCGTTCGACATCACGTGCACCTTTTTGAGCCGGGTCTGGCCCCCAAACATCGTCGTGACGCGGAACCGGCGTTCGACCATGTAGATCGCGACCCAAAACCAGGCTTGAGGCGGCGCCACCCATGCCGCGGCACCGTACAACTAGAGAGAGGCATGAGTTCAATGTCAAAAGGAGGGATATCGTACGAATAAAAAGATTAAAAACGGGAGAAAGAGGAGGTGCGTGAGCCAAAAGAGGTTGAAATTCGACTTGCGCACGCATTGGAGGGTACATGGGACCGCAATCGCCGCACAGACCAACATGGCGACACCCGTCCACATGGGCAAAGCAGCGGCAATCTCGACGAGGGCGCCATATCGAAGCAGTTTGATCTTATTGGTGTTGAGCATCGACCTCGCCCAGTCCGCATCCGACGCGTCACGCGCGCGGACAGCGATGACGAGCTATGCAGCCGTGTGGACGACGCCTGCGACGAGGATGACAGCGCCCGCGAGTTGATGAAACACAATATGGTGGTCAAACGGAAAGATGTACCAAAGGAGCCGGATGTTGCGGAGCGCGGCGACGACCGAGCGACACATGGGCAGCAAGACAAACATGGCATTCACGAGGACGAGCTGGGCGCAGGCCTTTGCAAGCTTGGCGTAGTAGCCAGCAATCACATCGAGCGGGAAGCTGCGCCACTTGAGCCAGAACGCAAGGAGGTTGACCAGCGTGTAGAGGACGAGGAACTGGAGCTCGGTCTGATAGCGCACGAGCCCCGTGCGCCACTTGGGCAATCCATGTTGAAGCAACGCTGCATTTGTCAACCGTGGCATGCTGTTCGAACTTCTGCTGCCAAGTCAACTGGCAAGTCCACAGACACCGGATATTTGGTATCCGGATGCGTGGCGTGGTTTGATTGGTGGGATCGCTGAAAGTCAAGCTCATGAGACATTTAAGGTGGACGCTTGATGGGACGCTGCCTCCTCGCTCGCGCGGAGTTGGTCAATTCATGCATTGACCACTTCGACGTTGTTTACGATACTACTATGTGAACAATGGATATATTGCGTTGTTTGAACTGTTGAATGCAATGTGCGCCACTGCTTGTGTCCAATGCTGTTGTCATGTGGCAGCTGGGTGAAATTTTCACTTTGATACTAACACTGTAAAAACTAAAACAACGTGGAACTTACTTCGAGGTGTCATTTTTGGGTTTTGGAGTTTCATATCGCGTTGTGCTTACAACGACAGCACCGCTTCCACGTGAGCTCCCTTCCAATTAAGTCGTCAACAAGGGTAAAGCTTATCCAACAATTAATGCATCATTGAAATTACAAGTCGAATTCTTGTGTGCGGTCCAAACGCATCAAATCCACCTCATCTACAGGAAATAGCCCCCCATTGTTCCAAACTGATCGTTGACAATCGAGTTTGTCCATGTCCTAATCGATGGATCTCTCTAGACACGAGTGGCGGTCGAGGCAAGCGACCCAACAACGGAAGGCTGCAGGTTGGATAGCCCAAGATCTACCACCATTGGTTGATGATATGGCGCTCTGTAGAGCTTCACGCGCGTGGAATTGTTAACGCCTTCGTCAAACCCCCGATTCGACACGTTGAATGTATTAACAGGGGCGTTGTTGAGCCATGTTGCAGCACGTCCACAGTCAAGACGTTGCGCGTATTGGGCATAAGTACACGTTTACAGTGTTAACCAATGTCAAGGCAGCGTGTCCGATTCAAACACGATGGTGGGACTGAAATTCGTCGCGAGGAGCATCAAGCTGGTCAGACTGCCTTGGTGCACAACGGAGGAAGGACCGCCGCGAAATAGGACTTCGCAAACGGACTGAGCGATTCGCGGGAGGTCTCGAGACTGCTTATTGGGAGTTGGGTCCACGTTGTAAACCATTCTTCAAGAGGAATGTTGGATTCGAGCAGCGGCAAAGGACATGAGCAGACCAGTGTACATCACTTGGGAATTTCAACTGTCGAGTCAGCCAGTCGATGTCGTGGAAACACTTGCTATGGACTGCGACTCTGGGGTACAACTTGACGATTGCCTCGACATAATCTTGGTCCATGGGCTCAGGCATGAGGGTTGACGAGAGATGAAGTGTCGGCGACAGAAGAGGACGCAGTCAGGTCAAGCGCAGCTGCCACAGAGGCTCAAAGGGACCATGGATGGAGCCAAGGGCGTCCAGAAAGGCAAAAAAATCCATTTCGAGGTTGATCCATGCCACGACTTTCCAAAGCAATTCGGGTGGAAGGCCAGTGCTTCATTCGACTCTGCCAGGGGAACATGTTGGTTGGGGTTGTGAGTGAAGGTCGATGCTGAAACAGACGTAATGCGACGATCAGCCCATTCACTGCCCGGTTTCACCCCCCACCAGGTCTAAAAATATCCGCAACTCGTCCTTTGCTTTGATTTTCCACATAGATTTTCATGCACATGGACAAATCCGCGCATAGTGCCGCGCAGCATGTGTGGTCAGTAGACCTTGTCGAGGCTGTTGTTCGATTCATTTCCGACCCACACGACCTCCTCCACTTCCTCGCCGCGCTTGAACCGACCAAATGCCTCGGCGACCTCACCCATTTGCTGGCTTTGGTCCAACAAGATGACATCGATTTGGACGATGTGTGGCCCACTCTTCTTATCACCTCGTGGAACGTAGACGACCCCGCTGTGCGAACTGTGGTGAAATATTACAGCAACGTCGAGCTGTATGGAGCGTGCGACTTTACTTGGCTTCAAGTCCCTCTGTCGACACATGTGCATTTAACAACATTCTCGGATTGCAAAATGGACGAAGCTGCATGGAGAAACTGGTTCAACCAGTTTGCAAGCGTGCCCATCACGAGTATGACTTGGGCCTCCAACAGCAACCAAGCGGAAGTGGCCTTTCTGGATGTGTTGCCACGTATGGGCCAGCTGACGGGATTAGTCATTGCCCAGCCGTTCTCCAAGACCACTCGATTGGTTGAAATTGTATCGTTGTCGAAATTGATTCGATTTGAAGCTTGGCTCTGTGAAGTCACGATTGATAGTAAAACCGAGTACGCTCATTTGACCAAGTGGCTTCTGACCCAGCCCGTGGAAGTCCTTTGTTTCAATATGAGAGGCCTCATACAAGCCAACGCCGATGTTTCCTCAGCCTTTTTTAGTGCCTTGACACGTTCGACGAGTTTGACCAAGCTCGACTTGGAAATGCTGCCATTGTCGCATGTCCACCGATTTAGCTTCAGTTTGCCACCGTCGTTGACGACATTTTGCCTCAGTGATGTCTACTTTGACGATGACCCAAAATTTTTGGCCGATCTTGTCGAATACTCGACACTCGACGTCCTTCGAATCACGTATTCAAACATGCGCTCATATTTTGGCGAGGAAGATTTTCGGATGTTCTCTAACCACTTGCCCAAAACGTTGAAAGTATTGGATTTGAGTTGGTGTGAACTATCATGCGGCGAGTGCAAAGAGCTGGCAATAAGTTTACCCAGCACGTCCATTGTGAATTTAGATATATCAGGCAACGTAGTCGACGACGAAGGTATCGGGTACCTCGCCCAAGCCCTCCAAGTGTCTTTGCTCCAACAATTGATAGTCAATAACTCTGGCGTCACGGAAACTGGGTTGGAGGACTTGATTCGCACAGCCAAGCCAGGTTTTTACATCCTATTTAACATGGGCGACTGGGACGAAGATGTGAAGAGCAGACTGTGTGAGCTCGCGCAACAACAAAAAATCAGAATTTAAAGCTGTTGCGAGAAAACTCGAACCATGTTGAATGCATAAACTTCATATTTCATAATTGCTTCAATAACTTGAAATATTCAAATCGGCGAACGCCAATGATAGAATCAATTTGGTTGAGCTTATTTTCGAAAAAGCCGCGGGGTATGTTTTCAGTCGCTTGTGCTTGTTATGCAATCGCGACGCTCGAACAAATACTACCTAATTATTCCACGAAGGCTACTTGTGTTTATAGAATACAAATGATACGGCATATCGATGGGGAAGTTGCACCAGTGCCGTTAGACTACAATCAAGGTATTTTCTTGTCCTGCGACCTTTCGGAGGCGGGTTTTTGTGTCATCGTCCCAGTTGTTTTTCTCCATTCGGATGAAAAATTTGGGCTTAGCCCGAGCCGCGTAAATTAGCGACTTGACTCCTGCCTCCGTGACGCAAGTGCTGCTAATATTGAGGATTCGGAGCGCCGACGATTGTATGGCTTGCGCGATGTAGCCAATACCTTCATCTCGCAACCCATTGTCACTCAAATTCAAATTCACGATGGATGTGGTGGGCAACGCTTGAGGAAGGACTCGACACTCATCACATGTGAGTTGGCATGAACTCAAATCCAGCGATTTCAACGATTTCGGGACACGGCTGAGAAACGTCGCAATAAACATCTCTTGGCTCATGGCAAAGGATGCACCAGAGATAGAAAGTGCTTCGAGATTTGAGTTTTCAACAAGCTCAGCCAAATTAACCCAAAGACTGCATTTACAGGCGTACAGGTTCAGCGTTCGCACCGACTTTGGCAAGCGAAAAGAGAATTCCAGTAAAAAGGATAAATCTAACTGAAGCATGGACAGCGTGGTCAAAGACGACGACAGTGTCAAGGAAGTGAAAAATTCTTCAACCGTTGAAATGGGGATATTTGCCAGGTCGTTTACGTCAAAAGAGAAAACCTCGACGGGCTGAGCTGTGAGCCATCTGGTCAAAGGGGGATACACTTTACAGTAGTCATAGTTGGTATCGTCGTAACCAGTGACAAATTCCTTGAGTTGAGACGTCGACACAAACTCGAGCAATTGCGTCATGTGTGTAAAATGAGAAGCAATATTTAGGCCTCTTAAGTGTGGCAGGCGAGGAAGCGCATGAAGCAGAGCCTCTTCACCGTTGTCATTTGTGTCTTCGTTGTCATAGTTTAAGTTTTTGTTGGATCTCCACGTAATGAGGGTAATGGGCAGCCGTGTCAGGTTGTTGAACCAATGTGCTAAGGCCACTTTGTCCTGGGTCGCAGGGAATGCCTTCAAATGAACTCGAGCTGACGGGACAACGCAAAGCCAGGAGTAGTCGCACGCTTCCAACAACGTAAATCGACTGTAGTACTTCACCACTGTCCTGAGAGTAGGGTTGTTGAATGTGGACGAAGTGACTCGAAGCGTCGGCCACACTTTGGCCATGCCAGCGTCATCAGCTTGATCGAGCATTGTATGAAGATGGGCTAGATCGCCAAGGCATTTCATTGGTTCGAGCGCCGTGAGGAAGTCGAGGAGGTCGTAAGGATCGAGAATGAATCGCGCAATACCCTCAACCAGTTCGGTAGACCATACGAGCTCAGCGGCGCTTGCCTTGGGTTTCTTCATCAAGAACGAGGTGTGAAATGGAATGCAGGGGTGACGTATTTTGGATAAAAAAAACATTGTCGAATTACCTGATAGTTTAAAACACGTCGAAATGAACCCTTCACTTGACCGAGTTGCTCGCAAATCTCATGTTTCACGTTATGATTTATGAGTAGATATAGTGTGAATTGCAGCTCAAGTGCCGAAATGCAATTCTAGGCCACTTCGATTGTCATGCTCACTTTATATGCAATATGTAAACTGACCCATGCTAATTTTAGCGAAACCATGTGACAGTTATACGAAACGGTTTAAATTCTCAAAGAACAACAACAAAAATAACGTAACTAATAGTACTACTAACTAGTAGTACTAAGAGGCATATGTTTGGATTACTACTGCAGTATGCAGGTCCAAAAATACACCACAAATTCTCACATCGTCTTTTCTCGCCGATGAAGAAAGCCAAGTCAAGCGCCGCGGAGTTTATATGGCTGACCAAGCCTGTTGAGATCATTGCTTGTTTTATTTCCGATCCCGAAGACCTCCTTGACTACCTCATTGCACTCGAACCCACCAACCGCCTCGGAGATCTCGTCCACCTCCTCGATATATTGGACCAAGCGGACAGGAAGGAGCATATCTGGCCAACACTTCAAGTCACGTCTCACACAGTGAACAATCCTGCTCTGCGAGCCGTGGTGAAATACTACAGCCAAATTTTACTGTCTGAGGCGTGCGACTACTCGTGGCTTGACCTGGCGCCGTCGGCCCGTGTCCATTTGATGACCTGCCCTGCCACCCAGGACAAAAATGTATTGGCAAACTGGTACAAGCATCTCACAAGGCTGCCAATCTCACGCATCACGTGGACGTCAGACAGCGACGAAGACCTATTTCTTGAAGCCCTTCCCCACTTGCCCCATTTGAAAGGATTGAGACTCGCCACTCGCTTCTCCAGCATGAAGCGGTTGCTTGATTACGTGTCGACGTCCAAACTCAAGGAATTTGATACTGGGCGCGCAATCACCTCATACAACGATGATGCCGAGCAATATTACACGCATTTGACCACCTGGCTCCGAGCCCAGCCCGTGGAGGTCCTTTCTTTCGACATGAAGGCCCTCGCAAAAGCTGGCGATGACATTGCCCAAGCCTTTTTCTCCGCCTTGGCACAGTCGACATCGCTGACGACACTGACTCTGCCTCTTTTGAACATGCACCTCGTCCGACGATATTCGTTTTGTTTGCCGAAGTCGGTTCGAACGCTCAACCTTCGTCTGTTCAGTGCCGGTGAAGGAGCCATTTTGGCAGGGCTAATCCGCAATTCCAATCTTGAAGACCTCCACATTCCCTGTTCAACCTTTAGCATGGGCATACATTTTCCCCTATTGTTCAAGAGCTTGCCAACGTCGTTGAAAACGTTGGATTTGAGTGAGTGTCAACTCACAAGTGACGATTGCCACGCTTTAGGTGAAGTATTGCCCTCTACGTCCATCGAAAATTTGGATTTGAGCGCCAACAACGTCGGCGACGAAGGCCTTGGATTCATCTCTCAAACTCTCCAAGCGTCCTCGCTCCACAAACTCAACATCAACGACACTGGCTTGACCGCGTTAGGGGTCGCAGTGCTCATTCAAGCGGCGCTGACCAAACAAGAATTTTTCATCCGAATGGAGAGAAATGATTGGGGCGACGAAACCAAAAACAAACTTAGAGCACTTGCTCAACGAGGAAATACGCACGTTTGGATCTGATGGTGATTGAAAGTAGAGCCTTTAAACCAATTACTTAATTATTACTTGACCCCAAGATTGACATGAAAGCCAACGGATTATATTTTCAATCGTATTTCCATCGTTAATAGCAAGCACTATGTACACTCTCTTTCCTTAAGGGACTCATGTCAGAACTCAATATTGTTCAATGGAAAGTGATTTAATAATTTTGAAATTAATCCGTGTCATATTTTCGGATTGCAATTTCTACAATCTATCTCAAACCTCGGGAACGTATCTGGTAGCTTAAATTAACATTTGTGACACCTCTGATCTCGCCACTGTCTTCGTCAACCAACGTCCATTTAATGGAGGGCCAATTTCCCATCCCACGAACCCCACCCAATACAAATTAAATTCCGTAAAGTGTGAAAAAATTCCCAATTGCAACTATTTTCTTACAGCACCAATTTTATCAATCGGACAAATGTTTCGCGCAGAATGCGTTATGGTACTATGTGGAGGGAGTAGGTGGTCTATCCACCAAGTTTCTTCAGCTCGAGCGTTAAGAAGGCTTGAAGTATGTCCCTCAAACATGTCCAAAAAAACTAATCCAGGCATATATACGTTCAATTGCAATAATTTTGAAATTCAATGCTACGTCGAGGTTTACTAGTCTGAAAAAATATACACAAATCGCTTTCAACTCCTCCTCACCCAAATACCACAACCAAATCCAATGAAATACCACAACCAAATCCAATGAAAGACAGGAGTTCGCACAACCAATTTTTAAATCAAACTATAGTGATACGTGAACGCCTCGACGTCTTGCCAGCGCTGCAACTCTGTTTTTCTCCAAATCTTCCATGCTGCACTCCTTGAGGCTGATTGTTAAACCCAGTTTGGCATATGCAGGCTCCAGAAGGGCCACGCCCGCTGCCTCCGTGAGGTTGTTGTCGTCCAGGCAAAGTTCTTCTATCGAGGTCTTATCGAGCACTTTGGCGAGGAAGCGCACGCCTTTGTTTCGAAATAAGTTTCTGCTCAAATCAAGCTTGACAATGGCCATCGCTGGCAAACATTTGGCCAATATTTTGCAATTCCGGTTCGTGAGACCAGCTTGTCGCAGTGTCAACCGCTTCAGCGACGGTGGCAGCCGTTCGAGAAAACGTTGGAATCCTTCCTCCGAGATCTCGGGTTCCTCAAGCACAAGTTCTTTTAAGTTTGAATTGTGCAGCATGTCTTCGAATTTTGAGGCGTATTCCGGCGCTTCAATGTCGACTTCGTCCATGCTTAGTACTTCCAACGACCGAGGCAACCGAACGCGTAGGTCCCAGATTGAAAACCGGCGCGTTGAAAGAAATGTCAGCGTTGTAGATTGGGCCAACGTGTCGAGGAAGGCTTGAGCGGAAGTTTTGGAGCACCATACGAGATCATCAGTGCAAAAACGCAAGGATCGAACTGGCTGAAGTTGGAGCCACTTGGTCAAATGATTGAGTTTGGCATCGTGCGGATCCGTCCTCTCCAAAGCATCGTTGTCATCATCAACAAAAAGGGATTGACCAAGGGTTAATTCAGTCAGCGTGGACGTGGATAGAAACTCGAGAAAAGGACCCAGAGTTTCTTCGTACAAGATTGCCATGCTAGTTAAATACGGCAGGCGGGGAAGCACGTCCAACAAAGCGACTCGAACTTCGTCATCGATGGAATACCAATCGATGTGCGTGATGGGCAGTCGGATGAGTTTGCTGTACCAGGCATCTGAGTCTTCCTTGCCATCGCACGCTGGGAACGCTGTTAAATGAACGGCGGTGGTCGGCTCCACCTGCAGCCAGGAGATGTCGCGTGTAGTAGCCACTTCAATGATATTGTAGTAGTTCACAACGGCCTTCAATACAGCTTCTTCATAGACAAGGTCAGATGTAATCCGGAGACACGGCCAGAACTTCCGCTTTTCTGTGCCTGCCTTTAGTAGGAAGTCGAGAAGTTGGCTGAGATCCCCGAGGCTCTTTGTGGGCTCCAGGGCCGTGAGGATGTGAATGACGTTGTCTGCATCTGGAATGTAGCGCACGATTGCAGCAATTAGTTCGGGTGGCAAAGCCACAGGTTTAGCATTCACCTTGGCACGCTTGTTCATTCTTCATCAAAAATAGATTTTCAGGTGATATTGACTGCAAAGATTGCAATTTAACAGGTTATAATATGTGGTGGAATGTGTATATGCGTCGATATAAAGTGTGAGAATCCAGTAATTTCCCCAAATAAATGTACAACAGGATGTAGGAGCAGTTCTTTCCTTGGGTATGGTGTACGAGTTACTCAAATGTATTAATTTATGCCTAAATAACATGCATTTTTTGAATGTTTTCAATGGGATTTATCCTTTTAATGTTGTGACGTTCGGATCACGCAACAAGGCTGAAGAAAAAACCATGCAGTGGCCATCCGACCTCATTGAGGCGATCATTCGCTTCATTTCTGACCCGAACGACCTTTTTCACTTCCTCACGGCCTTGGAACCCACTAAAAGTCTCGGGAACCTCTCTCACCTCCTCCAATTGCTCCGAATCGCAGACTCCAACAAACACTGTGTCTGGCCTTGGCTTGTCATTACGCCGTCGACGGTGGTAGATTTGAATTTAAGAGCATCGGTAAAGTACTACGACCACATTGAGCTCAATATGGGCCACGCTGACTCTGTGGCGGCGTTTGATTTGACCTGGCTGGACGTTGCGCCACCCACCGCCGTTTATTTGGTGGCATATTCTGAAGGTCACTCCGTGGAAGCCTCTGCAGCCTGGTGCAACCACCTGTCTACACTGCCAATCACGCACATTTCGCTTCGCCGATACATCTGCGACACGGTTCATCCAGCTTGGTTGAACATATTTCCTCGTCTGCAGCACCTGACCAGTGTGATATTATGCAATGTCGCTGTGGCCATCACACCATTCCTGGCTTTTGTTTCAACTTCCAAGCTCACGGACTTGCATTTTGTAAGCAATTCGACTGAAGAAGACAATATCCATGACTTGTCTCTCGTCCACTTGACCAAGTGGTTGGAAACCCAACCCGTGCATTCGTTTTCGTGGTTGGACAAAGGCGCCATTGCCTTTTCCTCCAATATAGTTGTTCAAGCCTTCCTTTGCGCTGTATCTCAGTTAACAACGCTGACTTCGTTCACGACGAATTGGTTGACCATGGAGGATGTTCGCTACCATGCCCTTAAATTGCCCCAGGCATTGCAGTCCCTTCAAATAAACGATTTGAGAATTCACACCTCCGATGACGCTGTCACCTTGGATGCCTTGCTCACGACCTCCAATGTCACAGACCTGTCGATCCCCGATGCCGACTTGTCTGACCAATTCGTTTTGGAATGCCTGCCCAAGTGGCCCTTGCGACGACTGGCGATGCCTCGGGCTCTGTTTCTCACGTACCGGGCTTGCCACCTCTTGGGTCAAATTTTGCCGCACACGTCCATCGTGAGATTGGACTTGAGCAACAACATCCTCTTTGGAAATCAAGGGCCACTTGTCCTAGCTGCATGTCTCGCTGCATCCTCCGTCCAAGAACTTTGTCTGAATGATTGCAATCTGCACGAAGCTACAGTGCTGGCTCTGATCGACGTTGCCGCGTCAACGCCGAGATTGTCTATTAGTCTCATTGGAAACAACTTGAATCATCAACAGGAAGTAGAGCTTGTGAATCTGGCGCAGCAGCGAGGATGCCAAGTAACCATGTTCTAGTATGTGTGGACATATAATTCGTTTCTCTTTTTGTCAATGTTTGACTTGGTCTATTGACGAGCAGCCACGGAGAACATGATTTTTGTGGAATTTTATGTACCAGATTTTCTAATGTGCTTTGCGGACAAATACAATCAAATCAAGTACGTTTTACACGATATATTTCTACACTAAATCACAGAGACAAGGCGACGCCACGTTGGCGGGCCAGCGTTATGAGGCTGTCCTGTTCCTCATCGTCGATGCTGTTGTCTATCAGACTGAGCGAAATCGGTGGCTGTTTGGCGTGCGCAACTTCGATGAGCACCTTGACCGCCGCTTCTGTCAAATTGTTCTGGTTCAGACACAGTTCTTCAATCGACGACGCTTCGAGTACTTTGGCGAGGGCTCGCGCGCCGCGGTTCCCGGCGGTGTTTTCGCTCAAATCCAGGTGCACGATGGTTTTGGTCGGGATAAATTGAGCCAATAAATGACATTCGACATAAGTGAGTCGACTCTGCTGCAGCGTCAACCGCACCAGTGACGTGGGCAGGCCGTCGAGAAAGGCGTGAAAGAACTCGAAAAACCTTGCGCCATGGATCGAAAGCACTTGGACGTTGGATTTCTGCATCAATTTCGCCATTGCAACCTCGTCTTTGTGGGTTTCCACGTACACGTTGTCGAGAGTGAGCGACTTCAACGACGGAGGCAGACGAAACGAGTGGTCACGAACGTCCGCGAGACTCAGCCAGTTTAGACCAACGGAGATCAAGGCGGGGGACTGAGCCAATGCATCGAGAAAGGCTTGGGTCGTGGCAGAGGAACAACATTTCAGCGTCTCCCAATTGAACCACGAGAACGCTTGCACAGGTTGGGACTCGAGCCACTTGGTGAGCCACGTGAGCTCGTTGTTGCAAGTGCCACCGTCTCCTGTGTATGGGCTTTGCGACATAATGTGCACTTCTGTGAGCTTGGACGTGGAGATAAATTCGAGCAACGGCGCCAACGAGGTTTCGTGGTTGATAGTTAGGCTTGTCAGACGCCGCATGCGGGGCAGTGCGGCCAAAAAAGCATCCAGGTCTTCGTCGTAGTGTCGAGTCCATGTAATGTGTGTGACAGGCCACCGTGTGAGCTTGTGGTACCACGCGTCTGACGCTTCGGGCTCGAGATATGCTGGAAACGCAGACAAATGCACTGTGGAGGACGGGGCGACATGTAGCCAGGAGAAGTCACAGGCTACAGCCAGCTCAATATGACTGTAGCACTTGACCAACTCTTTCAGAGTCGGGTCATCGACGGTGCGAGAGGTGATTCGAAGGATGGGCCAGACCCCTTGCTTACTATCTCCTGCCACTATAAGGCGGCTGAGGAGATGGCTGAGACCGCCGAGGTTGTTGGTTGGCTCCAAGGCTGTGAGGAAATGGAAGAGTGTATTAGCATCCGCAATGAAACACGCGATGGCCTGGATCAGATCGGTCTGCCACACCATCGCTGGGGTTCTACACTTGGCTTGCTTCGTCACGTGCAGCCTGACAAGCGGTATCCGGATAACAGAAATTCGGATAAATACAGTGATTTGATTGGTGCAAAAGATTGGACACTTGGAGCAATTTCGAATTCCCAAGTGAGCTATTATATGCAGAAAGCTATTATGTGCGAAACGGTGCAGTTGGCTGTGAAGAACAATTCGTTTTTGTTCCACTTCTGAGCCTGTGTCACTTGTCAGTTGTTGCGTCCACCGTACACAGGTGCCAACGCCATCGATCTTCTTTCCACGAAATGGTGCTCTTGACCCATACTTCCCTGCCCCAGCGACACCATACAACCCATCTTCCCATCAACCTCCTCTGGAAAATCGCATTGTGGATTCATCGACCCAGGGATTTCTTTGTCTTGTTGGAGGCGCTTGGGTCAGCTGACAACCGCGGCCCGTTGGAACCTTTGCACCAGTTAGTTTTAACCAAACCTCACCATACCCTCTGGCCAGCCCTTCGACTCTCGTCCATGTGTCTGCAAAACGCAAGAGAACGAGGGTACGTGGAGACTATAGCCATATACCATCCCAACGTCGTCATCGATGTGGCAAATGTCGAAATTGATTGGCTGTTGCGCCATATTCAGTCGCCTGGCGCTGTGGAATGGCGGGCTTCGTTTCCGTCGTCGCCGTCCGGTGCGAACGGCGCTGTGATACCTATGGACGAGTGGTTTGTCAAGTGGGTCCAGCTTCCCTTTGGCCATATTCACCTCGATCAATGTAAAATCAAAGGATTTGCAAAGGAGTGTGTCGAGGCAGTGCTGCCGCAGCTTCGAAATGACCGATTGATCCAACTAAATTCTACTGCCGTGTCTGCAGGCGCAGTGTTTGAACTTGCCGCTTCGTCTCCAATGCTAGTTGAACTCGTACTTTCAACCCAAACGAGAACGATTGTGACCTCATACATCCTCTCGTCCATGATTCAATGGTTGCAATTCACCCATGTCCATACCTTTGGGTTTGGAAATTGGTTGTTTGACGATCAAATCGACGAGTTCCTTCGAGATGATTTATACACGACGTTGTTTCATCACCCAACATTGACCACACTCACGCTCTACAATTGCGCTCTTCCGGCGTTGGATGTTTTGTGTGGATTTGATCTCAATCCATCGCTGCGCCATTTATATATTACGAAATGTTGCATGTCGCCCCCAAGCATACTGGGCCTTGCCAGCGTCATCGAGCAATCCGACTTTTTGGAAACCCTGACCCTTGATAAGGTCCAAACCAACAACGATGAACCCAATGACGAGTACTTGTATTCATTTATGCGACTACTTGAAGCCATTGCGCAGTGCTGGACTCTGAAACACGTGATGCTCGATTGTTGTGGTATACACGACTCCTGTTGGCAAGTTTTGGGCCCCCTGTTGCAGACTGCGCATGTCCAAGGCCTCTCTTTGGCTGAGAATTGCATCTCTGACGATGGCGTCAAGTGGATTGGCCAAGCTATTCTGGTAAATGCAAGCATGCAAACGTTGAATCTATCAAGGAATCGAATCTCCAAAGATGGCATGCTCACGCTGCTTGAAATTGTTCAAGGATGTCAACTGCAAATCGAAATGGACAGGGAAGACATTGAAGGTTGTTATGAAGACCAAGAAATGCTCACTTTGAAGTCCTGGAAGTATGGGGTCAGATTAGAGTTTCGCGCCAACTTCACATGAATGATTTTACAAATAGCAATGTCTTCTCGGCTAGTAGAATTGTAGAATTGCGAACACAGGTCCCGTTGTGCTATACCAGTTGATGCCAGTGACGCGCAAGACTTCATGTATGTATGTTTTGAGGTGGCTACGCCATAGTGGGCAATGGATAAGGCAGCTGTAAATGCCCCACCTCCACGTTCTAGCTTGGTTGAACCTTGTAATGGACGCCACTTGTACGAACTTTGCAATGGATGAAATGGTCAATTGGGGGCTACACAACCTTCGAGCGGAAGGCGCCACCGACATCATAGTCCCGCAGAGACGAACCACGTTAGTGTCTTGAGATGGCTCAACAACATTTCCCGGAAGACATCGACCTGAGTCATGACTGTGACGGCTGAGCATCGTCAACTTGAAGCGTTCCAAGTGCTGCACGAATTTGCAACCGTTCAGGCAATGAACAATGTTGCAAAACGCGGCTTCTTGAATATTGTGCAGTGGCTACATGTCATCGACAGGCCATCTAAAGGTCGTTCAATGGCAACAAAGACCCTCATGGAGGATGCTGCGTCCCGCGGATGGATCAAAGCCATCGTGGGGTGTCTTTGTCAGTCGAAGGGTTGGCCATAAATCATTCTTGTTGTCATGTATCAATCCAAGTTGCCAAGAGTGGGTCAAGTAGTCCGCGTACATCGCCCAAGGCATCGAGAAAGGAAAATACAGTCAAGGGATACTTGTTGAAGGAGGGTATTTTGAGTAGGACTTCTGGTGGGGAAGAGGGAGCAAGACCGACTCTTTCGGTCGTTTTCTTTCCGACATAGACCACTGGGGAATTGAGAGGGAATTGATGGGGAACAAAACCCCTGTTGCTTCTGGCTTATTTTTTCCGGATACCGTACCTTGTCTCGATTATTCAAGCATCACCCTGGACAACTAACTACACACCCAGTGGAGTGACTTGCCCATTGTCAACGCATACTCGTATGTGTTCGTGATGACTATTTAAACGCATTCAAATAGTCGTCATCGGCTCCATTGTCAACGCGGCGTACAATGTATGGATTCGGGATTGGCCAACTCGAACGGGATCTTGATTCTTCAGTGTGAGATCTCAGACATGACAACCACATCCATGCTGCTCTCATTCGACCTCCTCCGTCGCATCAATCCTTTCCAAAATGGAATCTTCCTCGATGTACAAGCCCTCAAAGCGGCACTTCAACCTTTCGAGCAATCTCCCTTTCGGTATCGACCATCCATTATCGCTGACCACCGAGCTTTCTTGTTACGTGCCGGCACCCTCCTGGCCCCGAGGTATGCTGGCCATAGCACGTCACATCTCCAGTTTCGCGTTGAGCATGCCAGCCATACGCGTACTTTATTGGCGGTCCATGCAGCAAATAGTGGTTACCTCACCGTTCTCGAACAACTGCATGTCCAGTACACAGTTGCGCTGTTCAACGACCTTCCACTGTGGAATCTCGCAGCAGCAAATGGACATGTCCACATTCTCCATTTCCTGCACTCCATTCGGTGCATGCCAACGCACGAAGTCAATGGCGTCATCGCACCGTCTACCCACAATCCCAAGATAGTGGCTTCTGCTAGCGGACACCTTGCTGTCGTCGATTGGCTCCATCGCAACAACCTTAAATTTGATGCCAGTAAAGCTCAAGATGTGGCTGCGGAATTTGGACACGTGCATCTCATGCAGTGGCTTCGACCACACCATTGGCGAAATCATATGCTGGGCAATGGACAAGTTCAGCGGCCAATGGCCATCTGCACGTTCTGACTTGGTTATACGACTATATGATGGAAGCCCCCTGTACGACCTTTGCCATGGACGAAGCTGCGCAAAATGGCCATTTGGACGTTCTTCAATGGCTACGGAATCACCGAACCGAAGGCGCCACCGATGCCAGCGTCCGCTACGCAGCTGAGAAGAACCACCTTGACGTCCTGCGATGGCTTTTGGCCAATGGATTTTCCCCAACGACGTCACCTTGGGCCATTGTTGTAGCAGCTGAGCATGGTCATCTTGAAGCCATCCAAATTCTGCACGAAATTGGGTGGCCTGCAAAGGCAATGGACAAGGCTGCCAAATATGGCTTCCTGGGTATTGTGCAGTGGTTGCACGACCATTGATGTGAAGGTTGTACGACCTCAGCCATGGACGACGCAGCAGGCGAAGCCAGCTAGATCTCGTCAAATGGCTACACGCTCACCGAGATGAAGGCTGTACGACAAAAGCCCTGGATGGCGCCATCCAAAATGGCCATTATCGAGTCGCGTGGTGGCTGATTGACCATCGCACAGAAGGATGCACCAATCGAGGCCTTCAATATGCGACCAAAAGTGGCTATTTGGATGTGGTCCAGTGGTTCTGTCGCGTAATCTGCCCCATTCTTCGCCCAAGGAATCGAGAAAGGAAAACACAGTCGAGGGCTCCTTGATGAAGGAGGCGATTTTGAGAGGATCTCTGGTGGCAGAGAGAGCAAGGTTGATTGTTTTTGTTGCTTTCTTGTCGACATTAGCCACGCGGTCGGGATATGAACTTGACGACTGGAAACAAAAATCCTTGTCGCTTTGAAATGTCCTGGCTTTTTTTATTCATGTATAGCCCCGAATCGTCAATATGAATATCAAGTCAAATTATGTCACTTCAGTGCTTCAACGACGGCTGCGTATCGCTGCCATGCTTCCACTGAATGATGCAATGGAAGCTCTTAAGGTTGTAGTCGGCGTACATCCAAACCGACAGTAGCCATTTGCCTTTTCCAGATGCAAAGCAATAAAGTGAATTGAATCTATTTTTAGTACGTACATAAGCTCGAGTGTTCTTATGTCAAAGCTTGGATTCCCATCTTCTGTGCGAGGACACAAAGGCGGACCCGATTGTCAGTCCATTTTGCATCGTTGCCCAACACGCAAAGTTCTTGGAGGGGCTCAACGCGGTTGTCATTGAAGTGAAACAACGCGATTGCGCCTTTAACCGTAATATAGTTGGACTTGAGATTGAGTGCGCGAATACTCGTATTGGCTTGCATCACTCGAACAAGCCATGACACGTCGGTGTCATTGAGGGCACTCCATGCCAGCGACAGATGCACAACATTGCACTGTTGCAAGAACAAGCCCATGCACTGTTGATCCATTACCACGCCGCAGTCCGTCAACGTCAAAGTTGTCTTGTGAATCCAGCACACAGTCAAGAGTTGACCGACATCTTCGTTGTAGTCATCTTCCTGAGTCGCTGCATCAGGGTACAAGCGACGAAGGAATAACTCATTCAAGCACGACCGTTGGATGGCTTGGCCAAAACGTAGGAGGTTGGCTAGGGAGAGTTCGCAGTCGTGTAGACGCAATATGTGCATGGAGGGTGGCATGGTGACTCGAAAAGCTTCAGCCATTTTGTGAAGGGGAAATCGATGGAGTTCAATCTGGGTCATTGTGTGGCAGTAAAACAACGCCATGTACAAGGCATTTTGAACTGGGCTTTCGACAGTCGCATCAAATGCCCATGTGTGACAACAAAAGATACGAACGGGTGCAGTTTGAAGCCATTGGATGGCGTGGTGCACGCCTGTTGCAGTCACAACGGGTGTCTTGTACGGATGGAGATTTAAATTAACGAGATTGGTCGACATTGCAGCAAAACCAAATATCACGTTTCAAAGTTCAACCGGCACATCAAGTGCGTAGACAGATAAACGAGGCAGAAACCCCTCAAAGATTCGTTCCATCGAACCATCGACGGCGTATTCGTCAAATTGCAAATCGATATTCACGGCTGGTCGCTGGGTCCACCCGTCAAATCAATCATATGCAGATTGACCATGTTGACGTTTACGAACATGGAGGAACCACTCCGTCGCAGTAGATGGGGCAATGTGGGGATGCAGCAAGTCCAGATAACGTAATCCAAACCACTGCACTTGGAACACATCGTAATACTTGGTTACAGCTTCCACCTTGGCCTATGATTTGTTGCACTTAAGTGCAGGCCACAGATGCCCCCGCTTGTGAGTAAGGCCAAGGTGCCACAGTGGCTCCAGCGGCCGGCGAGAATCGGCTGAGCGCAGGGACTCCAAGAAGGCAAAGAAGGTGTTGGTGTCGCCAATCCAAAGGCCAATCTGCCGAAGCAAGTCAAATGGTAGGTGCGACCCAAGTTGCATGTCGGGGTTTCGTCGGCGTGTGCTCCCGTTGTGTGTGCGCCCACTCTGATCACAGAGGCTCCATCGTCTCCTCAGGTGCGGTTGGTGATCAAGTCGACGTGCTGAACCATGGTGAAACGGGAAAATAAGAAAGTTGCATTCTGATTGGTGGAGCGAAGTTGATACAAATTGTGGTGTTGTTGGCTCGTTGCCTTCGACCTCTATGAATCCTAAAGCTTGATATGCTGTATGCGATGCAATAATACGTCTCCAAATGTTGTCCGCTTGTGCCGCAGGACATTTATTGGGGTCTGAATCTTGGGTGCGACCCAAATAGACATTCGAAATAGCTCTTTATATTTCTTCTTGTGTATATTGTTGTCTACTATTCATCGCTCAAGCAAATACTTGTATCAAATAATCCTTAAGTGTATTATAAAAAGACAATTATTGGGCAATGAATTCTCACCCCATTATTGACGAAATCGACACTCCGTGCCAACGGCACCCTCTGGTTCTCAATCCAGGTGCATCACAAACAACATTTCCAATTTGGTGTCGCCATGGCCAAACGAGCCCCCGATGACATAGTGCTCACCACACCAGACCTCGTCCAGTTCATTTGCGCCTTCCAGGATGGCATTCCCACAGACTTTGTTGCGTTTCAACATATTTATGTGGGCCAATACTCAACCAAAAGCGCCAACGAAGTGGACCCCGTCATGGTGTCATGGCTTGAAACCCACGGCCTCGGTCGCATTCCTCTTTTGGTTGATAACGTCCCCATAGCCAAGTACATTGTCATGTACTTTGCAGCTGATCATGGACGGGTAGACATCCTTGAAATCATGCACGATCATTTGGGCTCGACCGAGATGCTCTTTGAGCTGTCAGCCGCGAAAGGTCATTTAGCTGCGTTGGAATACCTCCATCGGATTGGATACAAGCGACGTCTTGAGTTTGCAGCCAGGGTCGCTCTCGAAGGTGGCCACGTCGCCATTTTAAAATTCCTGCTCGAAACGTATGTGGACGTCGATGGCTTTAACGAATGGCTCACCGACGACTACGCCAAGTATGCCATCCTTAACCACCAATCTGAAGCACTGGACTTTCTTCTCAACGTTTGGTTCCCCGTAACGAATCCAAGCATGGCAACGACGGCCCTACCCAAGCTTTTGAGTCGAGCGGCGTGGCTGGGCGAGATTGAACGGGCGCGGTGGTGCGCTGCGCAACTGCAATCCAGCGACCCAAATGCGATCCTCTCGGCCTATGTCACGCGCGACAAGATGGACAGCCTGTGGGAGTTTATCGACATGGACATGGATGTAAATGTCGAGACAACGGACATTGTGTACGCGTCCAGCATCGACAAACTCACGATCGTGTTTAACCAGTTGGCGTGCTTGAAGGAAGGTGCATCGAAGCGGCGTGAAATTGCAACCAAGAGTCTCGTGCAAGCAACTCGGAATTGCAACTGGATGCTCATGCGCTGGCTCGTGGAGGGACTTCCCATGCATCCAACCGATGCCCAACGTGTCTTGACGTCTGGTACATGCGGCGAAGGCAGCGTTGGCTATGATTCGTTGGGCGATTGCGAAGACAGTGGCATGGCGACATTTTTTGAGACCCATCACATCACGTTTCATCGTCCGTTTATGCTCAGTATTTTGGCCATTCAGTTCGAGCGAGCCAAACACATTGATTGGCAGGCAATGAAAAGGACGAATGTCGATTCGTTTGCGACTTACTGCGTCGCCAAATTTATCCAAGTGCTCGCCCAAGACGAAGGCAGCGACGTAACCGTGATGGGGCGTGTGATCCAATACATGCTCACGATCACATTCAAACCACCTGGCGTTGCAGCTCTGCGCAAGATATACAAGGTCTGGGAATCGATAATCCAGGACGACGAAGCTCAGTCGATGAAGCGAAAGATCGAAGGCGAAATGTTGGCCGAAGCGACGGAGCAGAGACAGACCAAGTGGGTCAAGTGGCTGGTCAAGGAAACAACGGCCGGTGACATCCAAAAGGAAAATAACGCTGGGCGCTCGAAGCGAACCCGCCGACGGTAGATTGGACAACTGATTTCAGTGGTCGGGGTGGATTTGTAACTGGCTATTTGATTGCCCCAAGAGAATGAGCCTGGCCAAGCCAGATGGAGCTTGAACCACGCGAAAGTACGAGAAATATTACTTTCAGGTATTTTTCATTGAGTTCAGTATGGGAAGGGGAAGTATGACGTTGCATATTGTGGAAATTAAACAGTCGGCAAACGATACCTGAAACTCGTGCAAAGTGTCGTGAATGAGTTAACTTAATACGACGGCTCGGGGGCGCATGGCTATTTTAATCTGTCATTTGAGGATTTGTTTGTGTTGAAAAAAAAAGCTGGGATAATCACACCAATTGGGACGAATTTTACTACTGTAACGTGTTGAATTTGTGATGAAAATAAATGTTTGCAAGTTCACAATGTTAATCAAAAGTTCATGTTAGCAGTTAGAAAGTCCTAAAGTTAAAATTCAGGCCTGGCAGCGCCAAAAGACCATTTGAACCCTTCAAATGCTACCATTATTGTAATGGATTAACATTCGTGGCGCGATATGCAAATGATTCTGAACACTTACTGTACCTTCTCGCTCCGTTTTCACATTTGAAAACGAGGTCAAACCTCGTTAGATTAACTGCCTGATTTATTAAAATGGAAAACACAAAGCCCAACACTCGGTGCATCGAAAGCAGCATTGTACTCGAGAAAATAATAAATACGTGCGGGATTGACTACCCAAGCGCACCGCCAGGTGGTCGCATTGATTCAGGTAATAATGGTAAACTAGGATCTAAAAGCTGGCAGAAACGGAATAAAAATACCGCCGCCTTGCCATTTCCTCTTCCCATAGTTTTGGAAACCGGGTTTCCTCGAGGTACTCTGGGCACCCATGGAGGCTAAAGCCCCATTCCTTGGCATCTTCTCCCAGCGACACCGCACCATGTTCATGTGAAAACATTTGGGAGATGAGCCATAACCCCCGGGCTTGAAGGCGCTCGCCGGGCTTTTGTTGCACTTCCATTCTATTCGAGAAACATAAAATATTTACAAGTACTTGCATGCGTACAAAAACATGCGATTTCGTTGCCGGCGTTGGTTGTGGGCGGCAATCGCATCGTCACTTTGGATTTGCTGCATGGCAAACACGTATCCAAACGGGATGGCAAATTCGCCCACAAGAACATTCGCATACTCGTCCGTGGATGTGACCATGGCATACTGTCGAATATTGTCTTGGATTTCTTCAACCAACTAAAAATAGACATTCAATTACCCTTCAAACACATGAAAACAATGACGTACCAACGGCGTCTCGTCTGAATAACTCGAGATTTTACACTGCAACGCGAGGAGAGATTTGTACACATAGGCCTTGACTTGCTCGAGGGCCATATCGGTTTGGTATTGTCGCCGGAATACCGCCGTGTAGCTGTCTTGAGTAAAATCAAATTGCACGTCGGCGGGGATTTCGTCCTCCAACGATGGGAAATTGTACTCGTGGAAGAGTCGTTCTCGGTTGCAAAACAATTGTTTCATGATCCATTCCTTCCCCAGTTGTCTCGATTCAGGGGATGCCAAGAGGGAGGTGTTCCGCCATGACGACCGACATGGATTTGGATTGGCGTCGATGGCGGCACGGGCGGCAACCCAGTGGAACATCTCCCGAAGAAGATTCTTTTGTCGCGTGACGTCCTTCTTCAGGATCGAGCGCTGGGTTTCCGAGAGGCGCCGGTGGTCTTGCAGCGCCTTGGCCACATCCGCCCATGAGAGTATCGCGAGTTTCCGCTGCTGCATGATGTCGTCCTTCATCTGTTGAAGCTGGAGGAGGGATTTCAGCAGCATGGCCTTTTCGTCCTTCTTCTTCTTATGATACTCCTTCATGTACTGTGCCTGCGTGATGCCTGCCGCCATTTCGACCTCAACGGCAGCTGAGTCGGCGTCTCCAGCACACGCCATCATCGCCGCCAGGTTCCCTTTCCTGATTGGTGCGTTTGGTGCTTTACAGTTTCGCTCGAAATAGGAAAGACCAGATTTTACGACAAAAAAGTGAGATTTAAATCAACAAAGCCGTACAAATTAGTCGGTCAAATCTTTGAAACGCAACGAATTTCGAAGTTTTCAGAATTCCTCCAAAATATATACACATGCATTACTTCGAAATACGGACGATGGCACTGCTCGCAACATTTCCACATGAATGGGCTACTTCTGTAGCGAATCAGCAATGTTAGACCTCACTGCTGAGCTCGTGGGCTTTCGGCGGGGTGCTCTGCTTGATTTGCGGACCACGAACCAATTAAGAAACTGGTATATCCTGGCGAGTTATCTGTTTTGGTTTCATTGGTTTTAACTCGCCCTTTCCACGGATTCGGCCTACCAATCATGTATTAATAGTTTGCCCATCACCCACAATACCACGGATAGACACATCTTATCGGTCACCACTACCTCTACTTGCATTGAGAAACGTTGAAAACTCATGAATGTTCGCCTGTCATCGCGATTGCGAGATCTTCCGCGGGGAATCCCTGCAACTTTATAAGCTGCGAATGCAGTGCTTGCTTTCGCACCTGTGCAACAGAACGTAATGGGGGGTCTATAGACCGCAGATTCATTCGAAGCCAAACACAACAACGCAATGCAATTTGAGTTCGAAGTTTTGACACGTGGTGATCAAGTGCGCATATGCAAGTGAATGAAATACATATTAAAACTATCCATAAAGGTTTTTTTCCAAGTCGCGTCTCGATGCGAAACGCCTCACTCCCCATTTGTCGAAAATAAGAAATATCAACGGTAACTTATGGACTTAGGTCCGCACTTGCGCAGACGCCACCTCGAGTGTCGGCTAGTATGCATAAATTCCACATTTCTAGTTTTGGTCGAGTTTAAAATCCACGTCCCACAACCCCCCGACGGTGCCAGCTAGCAATTATCGACCGTGCTGTTGGTAAGAGAGAACCTGACGAAAATAGGGAAACGAGGTTGTGCGAAACGCTGTCATTTGAAGATCGATACTCGTCGTCATCAAACCATAGAAAGCAGCCAGCAACAATATTCTATGATTTGAATCAATCATAAATCAACGCACAATCCGCCGTGGTGATTCTTCAATTCAATAACTCGGTCGAACAGAGTCCATGTCGCCGTGCATTCGAAACTGATTTGTTGGGACATGCACATGGGCCAACCGCATTGGACGACCAAAACCGCTCAATATATTCGAACATTTATTATCGATGATAAAACCGCCAATCATGCATTGCCAACCCCTCTCCTTCACACGGCCAATCCTTGTGGTCATTGGTGTCGTTGACGATACAAACTCGCCAGAATCGAGGACAACATAAGTTCAAGTCAATGGTCGACAGCCAATCCATGTTGGCGTGCGAGCCAGCCCCAGCCACCCGCTTGGGTTGATCCGCCAACTCCTGTGTCTGGGTTGGTGCCAATGACAAAGCAAAGAACAGAACCAATCAAAGCTAAGTCCGCCGCGCCAATCTTGGCACCGCCGCCCACGTCAATCCAACGCTCGTCCTTGTTAACCGTCACGGCGTTGAGGTAGGTGAGGTCAATCACGACAGCATTGTCCGGGTAACACACGGACGAATGTTTGCCACCGGCGATGGCGAGATCAAGGTGAAGGGGTGTGACGGCCTTCACAATGGCAGCGACATCTGGGCGTGTTTTGGGAGGAAGTTCGCACTCGGGTAGCCACAGTCGTTGTACGAGAAC
The DNA here is from genome assembly GCA_009835185.1 of Aphanomyces stellatus. NCBI lineage: Eukaryota > Oomycota > Saprolegniomycetes > Saprolegniales > Verrucalvaceae > Aphanomyces > Aphanomyces stellatus. The sequence goes on along the minus strand of VJMH01006471.1, from coordinate 6,466 downwards.
GGGGACGATCACTGCTTCTGGCACTTCGTCCTTACTGGCCAATACGACGGAGCCATCGATTCGAATGGACGTGAAAACGGTGGCATGCGCCTCGCCTCGGCGATGGTTTGGGTGGCGGCAGCGCGGGCGATGTCGCGGCCGGCGAGCGATGCGAGAGTGGGTTTGGAAGAGGTGGCGCCCATGACGGAGGAAGTTTGAAAATGAAAGCATCGGCAAAAGTACGTGGATTTGACGCGATTCCAAAGGTTGAAGCTCCATGTGTCGGCGCTTAAAAGTGGAAAACGTGCGACCAACGGAGAGGCTGCAGGCAACAACTAATGGAACATAAACGTGTGAATTGGATAGTTTCTAAAAATCATAACGAGAAACAGAGTATATTTCCCTTTGGTCGATGGTTGTATTTCACCTGCGACATCTCGCTGATGGTATTCTTTGTGTGGATGTCATCTTTGGGATTCATACATCACACATACTTGTATGGCGAAGATGTCACGTTTCTACAATGGAAATAGAGAAGCATGTTCTTTTTACATTATTTTATGCTAGTATTATTTGTTGGAGTTTCGAGTATAACGTGCCGCAAGGTGACTTGTTCGTCTTCAAGCATCGGACGGACATTCAGATGAGTTTCTAAAATGTTAGAAACTCACCGCATCCAATATCCGGACGAATCAGGCATAATCGGCTCAGAAAATATGCATTCCTGCGAAGTGTCTAGAGGCAATTTTAGTGAAATTCATTGAAGACCCTATGGACACACCATCTGGATACAAAGTCTCTTCGCGGCGTCCATGTTCCAGTCTCTGCATTTTTGTAACCTCTGCGTCCCCATAATATCGCCGGGTGTGCTGAGCGCGGCCTCTAATATTTACCGTTGCTGCAATATTATTTTTACTTGCTGTTTGACTTCTCCAAGCGATTTGCATTCACTCGTAGCTCATACTGTTGAACCCATCGCTGGAATGTGTGAACCAATGACACATCCAAAGCCAGCGACGCGTCAATCCGTCGGTCCTCGTTTTCGTGCCACCTCAGCGTCTTTGTAAATGTCGAAGAAATGACTTGTTCAAGAGAGCCTTGAGTTTTTCTTCAGTCACTGAACGGCAACAAGGGTAATTCGAATGCTTCTTCAGTGCCGACCCGCACGACGGAGTCGTCATATTCTTGAACGCAGTTTCGCAGTACATTCTCGAATGACAATTGCTACTAGTATTATTTTCAAATGACAGCCAATTTCCGTTTCATTGAAATTGCCACAAGGTCGTGGATATTTGTGCAAAGTTCTCTAATACAGATAGCTTGATAGCGATTTCATTTGCGCTCTGCGACGCCAAAACACCTTTTTGATTTCGACAGTTGCCCGCCAGAGTTTGAAATTACTGGTTTGTTTTTTGGAGTTGTCGAGTCGCTGGATCCATATCGAAACTGTCTGAAAATTTCTGCAACTTGTGTGTTGGACAACGTGAGCGCCTCACACTCGAATATAAAAGAAGACAAAAAACATGTTGATACAATTACAAAAGTTGTGCTGGAATTATCAACAAAACGACAACGGCAGAATGCTCGGTGGGCGGCTCGTTCTACGATTTCATCTGCCGGCAAACAGTTTAGTCAAACTGTCGAACGTGACGCAGTCGTTGTTCTTCGAGTCAAAGAATACACGGTTCGATTGGGTCACGCTCGAGTTAACGGCAAATGATGGCGGCATTAAGGTCCGCGGTCCACTGCGATTATTTAACGATAAATGCTGGGTCCATATCTGGCTTCGATGATGAGCCACCAGCCATTCTCACCTGCTGCTCACGGTTACGGGCCTACGACAGCCAAGCCCTGCTGCCAGCCCCAGCCACCCGCTTGGGTTGATCCGCCAACGACCGTGTCATTGTTGTTGCCAGTACCGACGCTAAGACCATAACCAGCCAAAGCCGCGTCCGTAGCCGCCCACGTCGATCCAACGCTCATCCTTGCTGACCGCCATAGTCCAAAAGTTGATGATCGAGGACGACAGCTTTGTCAGGGAGATACAGCCAAGTCTTGCCGCCAACGATGACAAGGTGGAGTTGAAGGGGCCAATTTTGCAACCCTGATGATGGTAGAGACATCTTAGGCATGAGAACGCACTCACGTAGCCGCTGTCGTTCTATGAAGAGGTCGATGATTGGAGTTCGTGGTACTAGTACGCTTCGTCAGGGCTGGCCAAGACGACGGAGCCGGCAATGTTGATGGAAGGCAAAGCCTCAGAGTGGGAGTTGGCTAGAGCTCGCGCGGCGGCGATGTCGCGACCGGCAAGTGTCAATGCATGGGATTTGATGAGCCCATGGAGAGTCAATTATTTAGACTTAACATAATCATAATCGACTGATGGGCGTGCCCCCTCAATTTCGAAGCACAAATATAAAGTCAGCAAGTCGGGATAATGTTTTCTGACCTTGCTTGACAACATTACTATTGCAGATGTAGTTAGAAACAACTACGCTGCGGCTATTCCAGCGGCAGGATGTTGTGGTTCATATGGAAGACGTTGGCCGGATCGTACTGCGTCTTGATCTGCCTCAAGAATTGCTTCGTCGCACTGTCGTACGCTGTCGTCGTGGAACCTTCCTGGCCTTTGGTGTCGAAAAACACATGACTGGCTTGGGCGACACTCGAGTCGACGGCAATGATGGCGGCTTTGAGATCCGCGACCCATTGCTTGTGTCTTGCAACAGTTTCGGGCTCCATGTCAGGTCCCATGGCTTCGATGACGAGCCACCAGCCATTCTCTCGATGGCTCATCGCATGCGGTCGTTCTGGGATGCCTTTGGCAATAGCTCCGCCAAGGCACGCCGCCATAATCGCAGCTTTTTTGCTCGGGATTTGCACGCGCGTGAAATGGATAAGCACATCCACCATCGCATCGTTCATTTCCTTGACAAAATAACTCGTCGAAAGTGCAAAGCCACGTTGAGTAAAGGCCGCGAGCACCGGCTGAAGCCCCATGTTGTAGTCGCCATCGGTCTTGATTTTGTTCATGGGCGAGAACCACGGGCCTTGGAGTCGCCGCGCTCCCTTGATCCATGTCGAATCTTTGACCACTTCTTTGGACCCGACAGCGGTCACCACGTTGACCACTACCGGCGCGCCACACGGCAGAATGACCATACCACTGGCAAAGGACGGAGCGTCCTTCATGTGCCGCACAAACGCGTGGACAGTGTTCGTGGCGGCTGTTTTCGTCGGACTCATCCGAACCAATATGCCATAATCGCACTTGTCCACAGGGTGCAGCGCAAATCGAAAGCGTGTGACGACACCAAAGTTGCCCGCGCCGCCGCGAAGCGCCCGCATCAAATCCTTGTGGTCGTTGGTGTCGTTAACGGACACAAGCTCGCCAGTAGCGAGGACAACATCGGCTTCAAGCCAATGGTCGACAGCCATACCGTGTTGGCGTGCGAGCCAGCCCCAGCCACCCGCTTGCGTGAGGCCACCAACCCCCGTGTCTGGGTTGGTGCCAGTGACAAAACCAAGCCCTGAACCAGCTAAAGCTTGATCCGCCACGCCAAGTTTGGCGCCGCCGCCAACGTCGATCCAACGCTCGTCCTTGTTGACCGTCACGCCGTTCAAATGTAGGAGGTCAATCACGATGGCGTTGTCAGGAAGACAGATGGCCGAATGTTTGCCACATGCAATCGCGAGGTCAAGTTGGAGGGGTGCGATAGCCTTGATGATGGTAGAGACGTCTTGGGCGTGCTTTGGGAGGAAGATCACACTCGGGTAGCCGCAGTCGTTGTAAGAAAAGGCCGACGACCGCAGTTCTTGGTACGCTTCGTCGTTACTGGCCAAAACGACGGAGCCGTCAATCTTGATGGAAGTCAAAACAGCGGCATGAGTGTTGGCAAGGGCTTGCGCGGCGGCGGTGCGTGCGGGGTCGCGGCCAGCGAGATGCGAGTCGGCTGGTTTGGAGGAGGATGCACCCATGGGTTGGGTATTCGAAAAGTGGTAATTTGATTTTTGTTGTGAGTTTCACTTGGCAGTTTCATCTTGTGGTGGTGAAATTTCGGCGTGAATTTTGTCCAATGAGCTACTACGACCCACCGACTTGGACGTTCATTTGACTGTGAAACAAATGCAAGATTCATTTTTTTCGATGAAACATGCACTGTTTTCACAGACCATATAAATGAAGGGCTCATTTTTTGGTGGGGTGTCATTGAATACGGTCGTCCTCGAATGCCGCCAAGAGCAGAGAGGCAGTCCTGCCACCACTGCCATCGTCGACTCTTTGGCCAAGTATTCACTTTACCAACGGAGTATCCAAGCATTGTTAGCCAATCCCGGACCAACGCACAACTTGCGTTGGTCGTATCATTCGTCAGTACACAGGGAGAGGGCCGAGAAATCGAGCGATTTCCAATCTCAAAATATTTGGAGTTGAACCTTGTTCAAGACCAAACATGGAGTCAAGAAATATTTTTAAGAATTCTGTCAATAGGGCAATTTTGTATGAAATTCAATTACCATGACATAAATATATATCCGGATAAAGATCTTGTGGTTCGTCGTTCAACATAATATTTCAATCGCACTGAAAATACACACTCCGGAGTTGTAAAAATTCGGAATGCAACCTCCATTTATATGTTTTGACGCAGGTCGCTGAACATTTTGTTTTTATTTTTCCCCTTTGACAACTGTGGCTTGAGTGTTGACAAGACCTTGCGCGGCGGCGTCGCGGCCAGAGAGGAACTAGTCGGATGCTTTTGTGGGGTTTGATGCGACCATGGCACCGTAGCCCACAGGTCGTTCTAACGCCACCGCTTGGGGTGTGCATGTAGTCCAACCTTATGTCTATATTCTTGGCGAAAATTGCGCTTATCCACCCAGAGGGAGGTACAATCTATCTCGAAATATTTCGAGAATGTACATTTTTTTTCGATTTTCGATGGCGAATTTCTCGAGCATTAGGATTCAGTTTTCGTTCTACTTATGTGCATTATGTAGTCTGATGTCAGGGATATCGAGATATTGAATTTGGTGTATGCAGCCTTTCTTGGTGACACAGGAAGTCGTTCCAAAGTTTTGAATTCATTAATCTTTTCAAAGTATTCTCAAAATATATCGAAATTTTTCCAAATCTTTCAAAGTATTTTTATTTAATGTTGCAGTTTCAAAAATATTTCGAAGATCAATTTCCGGATAGTGAAGTTTCCAAATGTCCTGTTGGTCGAAGTCACTCAGATCAACTCGACGAGCAAGAGGAGCGTGAGTACTTCCAAGGGCACGAGGGACTTCATGCTACATCTGAGGAGAATGACATTACTGCGCGCACTGCTCGTGTTTAGGAGCACCACTTTGACATGCTTGCAGTAGACTGGAGGTGAACAGCGGTGTTTGCTTCAACGCCAGACTTTCGTGTACGAGGATTCGTGCGTGGTGATTCGTGGAGAAAAGGCAAGACGACTTATCGGAAGTAAGCACAACCGTGCGTTACGTGGGTTGCACAAGCCTCATTGCCCTCGGGACCACGCATGTAGTCCCGAGGCGCAACTTCGTTCAGTTGCTTCGACGGGTGTTAGGCTTAGCGGAGACGATTTCCCGCATCCCCCAGGTTTCAAGACTCGATGCCATCGTTGCCTCAATTGCCGTTTGATGCCCTCAAAATCTACCATTTCTAAGACTCCGACTCGTTCTTCCTCGATGGCCTGGGCACATCTGCAGTATGGGATCATTTGATTTGGCAACTTGTGTTGCTTCATGGCACGCAAACGTCCTCCCTCTGGTCGTCCCTCCATTTGAAGGATACGTACGTTGAGGCTGGCTCTTTTGGTATCTGATCTCTACCCGAATGTCACTGTGCCACTGGACGAATGGTTTACTCTCTGGGCGTCACGTCGCCCCACTTCAGTCATATAAAGGCTCCCACGACATGGTGCTTCATTTTTCAAAATCCCGGATCACAGAGGAGGTCGCGCCGTATTTGTTTGCGAATCTGCCGCGATGCCGCGACTTGACCAGATTGTATTATTTCGGCTGGACCGAAAAATACAATTAAAATTGATCATTTGTCATTCGACCTGACGGCACCCATCGACATCCAAGACGCGTTTCTCAAGGCCATTTACGATGGTGCAATTCAATTTGACTGACTGGGACCTCTCGTAGGTCTCATGGATGATGCCAACCCAGTGGAGTATGCGCATATTGTTCCTTGACGACGCTCACTTAGCATCAAACTCAAGGCCATTTACGATGGTGCAATTCAATTTGACTGACTGGGACCTCTCGTAGGTCTCATGGATGATGCCAACCCAGTGGAGTATGCGCATATTGTTCCTTGACGACGCTCACTTAGCATCAAACTCAAGGCCATTTACGATGGTGCAATTCAATTTGACTGACTGGGACCTCTCGTAGGTCTCATGGATGATGCCAACCCAGTGGAGTATGCGCATATTGTTCCTTGACGACGCTCACTTAGCATCAAACT